>JAPPVO010000036.1:178346126-178403699 GCA_030407325.1 Camellia japonica
TTTCTTGCCTCCACGAGATAAGTTGAATTGGAAGGCATTCTTTTATTTTTTTGACGGAAAATATTTTTAGAATGTTATTTATTTATTTATTTTTAGTTTTTGGTATGACAGAAACTGAAATTTAATGAGACTAAGTTTTCTGTGATCAACGAAATACAAGTTTATTTAGATGAAAAATTATTTATGTTTTAAAAGATTAAAAATATTTTTGAGATTAAAAATTTGCTATACAACCACACTATCACCACCACCACCCACCCGACCACCACCTCCTCCACCTTTACCACTGCCACCACCTCACCAGTGCTTCCGTCACCACCACCATTAATGCAAGAAGTAAATTAATTTTAAGGTCAGAATCATTTATGAAAATTGTTTGATGTAGAGTTTTTTTTTTTTTCAGTCGTTATTGCTGTTGTTGATGGTTTTATTAAAAAAGGAAAGGAATTGATGGGGAAGTCATAAGTAGCATGATCTGTTTTCATATGCTTTAGAAATTTTAATAGGAAAGAATTAATCAATAGTAGGCTAGTTTACAAAATCGCCAAGAAAAGATGCCAAGGTATGAGGCTGGAATCTGCTTTTGTTGTTGTTACCTTTTGCCTTTTACAACAATGGTAGGCAGGCATATTTGTATAATATACCTAGTTTGATACGGTTACTATTGTTACATTGGGAAGAAAAACTTGGAATCTCCGTCATTTGAGAGTATACATGCTGATTTCAAAAGTAGTCAGATTCATTTTTCACAAGTAAAGATTTGACAATAAGATCAAAATTTCAAATTAAAATTTTTGAAAGGATCATAGAAAATTTGTTCGATCATTAAACTTTTAGGGATTAATTATCGACTGTCTAGATATGAGGTAAATCAGCCCCAATTAAGCTAGGCTGGGCGAGAGATACCCTATATTATCAAATAAAAGACAAATATTAACTCTTGACATTTTGTTGGATTTATTTATTTAATTAATTCTTTTTATGCTTTTTTATTGGTGGGGGGCAATGTTGGAGCATCTTCGAATTGAAAAATTATTAAATAATCTTGAAATATTATGTGACATTGTTTAGGTGATACTCCCGACTAATGGGAACAGGTTAATTTAGTAAATTTTTGGCTATTTGGCTAAAATATGAGCTAAAAAAACTAGTATGTTTGGGATGACTTTTTGGCTTTTTACGAAAAGATGTGCAAAAAGTAGAGAGAAAAGAGAATCTTTGACTTTTTAGTATGGGTTGTTGGCTTTTTGGCTAATTTAGTAACTTTTTGACTTTTTGGCTAAAATGGAGGGTTCCCAAACGAGACCTTACATTAAGTAGAATCATCTCTTATCTCCTAATTAGCTAACAAGGTGGGTCAACAATATTCTTGATTAAAAGTATCACGTGAACAATAGCACACACAATAAGGACCCGTAAAAACCTTTGTGCAAACCATTAAAAAGGGGTGCAAGCTTGTTCAATGAGATTGGCCGACCTCTAACACCACCAAAAAGGGAAGGACAAATGAAAGTGGATATGAAATGTGAACAAAATTTGAACGCGTCAAAAACATCACAGAATCTTACACTAATATTATTGTTATTATTATTTTTTGGCTTCCCACGTATTTGCAAATGTTGATACGACAAGAACTAGTCTATTACATTGATGGGATCGGTTCGGTAGTTCCTTCTCATTTTTGGTCGTGTTTTTTCTTGTTGCACCTCTCTCGTGTGTCTGGTATATCCGAGGCCGGTCGGGTGGATATTAGTTTCTAGCCTTTTCTTATCTTATGTTTTTTACTTTTTGTAATACTCTATTTCTATCATATCATATACCCCCACATTAATTGTTTTTTTGTGCTCTACTATTTTGTGCACTGCATATCTCTGTGTATATATCCACGCAGAAACACATGCTCACTTACACTTAAAACTTCCTCTCACCATTTAAACTACGGCTGCCTTCTTTGATTAATACGGCTTCCTCGGCCATGGTAATCATTTTACAAACATGGTTTCTAGAGCTTATTTTCTATATAATTGTAGTCTATCGATGCTTTTGGTTAATTAGTTATTGAATTGCTTGGACTTCTTCTTATCTATAAATTCTTATTGTTTGATTTGATTTGGGAATACAATTTATGCTAATTGATAGGAGTACAAAATAATTCTGACTTGTCAAGCCCGGCTCATGCAAGTTTTCTCTTAATTTATGTCATTATTTAAGGGGAAACTTTGTCTTAGTGAAGAAAATCAAGTATAGTCAATATTATTCATGTGTGGGTAATTAGAAAGTGTGAACATATTATCGGTAATTCATGCATTAGTTTCGGAATATTACGTGACATTATTTACATGACTTTTAAATAATTGAGAGATAAATAATAATTTACTTATTATATGTTGCGATTTCTCATTAGTTGAGAATACCATATAAATAATGCGACATGATATTCTAAGTATATTTAATAATTTATATATTAAGATGTTAAAAAATATGTAACTAAACCTACTGGGTACGAAAATATAGATCTCACATTTATTTATCAATGTTAACCCCATTATCTTAGTGTTTGGTAAGAAATCTATTTATGTTTGGTCCACAAATTTTGAAGTGTTAATGAGCACTGTGGGTGAACATCTTCGATAACATTACATTTATGAGTGAGCAACACAATCATTTTCGCAACTATACATGTGCAATAGGATTAGTGTACATTTTTTTGGGACAAATTATATCCGTAGTTCTTACATTTGACATCTTATATCATTTGGATTTCTACACTTTCAATTAGCTCAATTTTAACTCTTAATTTTAGATTGAATAATATTATATGTACTAATTAGTGTACTAACTAATATACCAATTGATGATGTAGCATAATTTAAGTAGTTTTTTATATTTGTAATTTGTATAATAAGTGGGGTCAATGTTAGTACACTAAATAGTGTTGGTACACTAGTTAGTACACTAATTGATGTATATATAGCAGTAGTAGCACCATTTTAGATTTTGTATCAACTTAGTTCAATTGATAACACTATTAGTGTTTTTGATAGAAAATTATTACTGAATTGTTTGAAGTTACCTCACCGAATTGAAGTATGACATGTGCTGCTTATGTACATATTTTCTATTAAAAAATGCAAATAATTGTAATTAATTAGATTAAATTGAGACAAAATCATAAATTTATGGTCCAAATCAATCGAATTGAAATTAAAGGGACTAAAAGGAAACACGAAACAAAATATAGGAATTACTGACATAATAAGGGGTGATTATTCAGTATTCCCGAAGTGTGGACACATGGTACTCCATAAAGTTTTGATTGGTAGAGAGAGGTAGGAATCCACGATTTATATTGGGGAAGGGAGAACAATATGAGAGCTAAGTAATTGGTAGTTGACTTGGAACATAATCACGTGGTGTTCCGAGATTATTAAATAATTTTCCCATAATGGGTCCTTTTCTTGCTCTCTCTTTTTCGGGAAAGAATGAAAAAAAGGACTAAATCATATATTGTTAAATTCACTCACTGGCATCATATGTTCAGGGACTAAATGATGAAGGTGGAGTTGAAGATATAGTTTACCAACCCTTGAAGAATCCCAGACAAGGTGGATTCAAGGGTACCATTTTCATCTTTGGTAAGTAAACACACGTACGATCCACGTGGTAACACCCTCAAACACTACAAATTCTCGATCGGAAAATATATGACATTTTCTAATGTTGGCATATTAATTTAACAAGATCTCAATTTGCAGCAATGATGGGGCTGGACAACATTGGTTTTGTGGCGAACATGGCAAGCATGGTTCTATATTTCTTGTACGTCATACACTTTGATCTCTCTGGCTCTGCAACTACAACAACAAACTATTTGGGAACTGTATTCTTGCTTACGCTCGTTGGAGGGTTCATCTCTGATACCTACATGAACCGCCTTAACACTTGTCTACTCTTTGGTACAATCCAGTTGTTGGTATCTCCCTCTGCTGTATACTAGTAGTACCAACCATTTATTCAATTACTCCAGTTAATTTTTTGTTTTTTTTTTTTAATGTTTGGAATTGGTTTGACTTGCAGGGATATCTATTACTAATTGTTCAATCTCATTTTCATAAACTGCAACCTGAATTTTGTGGGAAGTCCAGCTGTGTGCATGGTACTAAAGGTTTGCTGTTTTACGCTTCTATCTTCTTGGTGGCGTTGGGAGGAGGTGGAATCAGAGGCTCGGTGCCTGCTTTAGGTGCTGATCAGTTTGACCAAAACGAAGCAAAGGAAAGCAAGTACATAGCCACCTTCTTCAATTGGTTTTTGCTTAGTATAACTGTTGGGGCTTCAGTAGGGGTGACGGTTGTAGTGTGGGTAAGCACAAATGTCGGATGGGATAAGGGTTTCATCATCTCCATGATTTGTGCTTTTCTTGGACTTTGTTTTATTTCACTAGGAAAGCCTTTTTATCGCATTAGAATGCCAGGCGAAAGTGCATTGTCAAGTGTTTTACAGGTCTCTCTCTCCCTCTCATGAAAAATTTATATATATAGGCACATGTACAAGAAGATTAATTCCATTCAGGCCACCTAACCTGACTCATTTGAGGTGATAATCAATTACAGGTTTTGGTGGTGACAATAAGAAATTGGGCAGTGCGCCTACCCGAGAACTCACGTGACTTATATGAGACTCGTGGCCCTGAGTCTTCGTCATATCGAGAATGCATTCCCCATACTAACCAATTCAGGTGGGTTCTCTTACATTATTATCATGAGTCATGACCGCCTGTTTACTTTCATTTGGAGAAATGAATCCACCTATCTAATTCATTCAAACATTATTAAATCTAAACTACGTCAGCTATTTGTACCAATTAACACGCTATATATATTTAAAAATATTTATATACTGTGAGTGTTTGGAAAGCGACTATTTTAGAGGTTTTTTAGCTTTTTGACTATTTTAGTAGAGTATTTTAGTTTTTGTATTTGGAAAGATATGATGGATTTTTATTTGAGTTGTATATTGAAAAATGTGTTTGAAATGATGTTTGAAACTGAAATGACAAATTTATCCCTAACTTCACTTTTTTCCAAAATAGGTTTAAAGGAGCAAAATTGTCATTTATTTCGGAAATGATGGGGCTGTCCCTACACTGTCAGGCTAATACTATTTTAGAGCTATACTTTTATTTTATTTTATTTTTTAAAAAAATCAATGAATTAGTGTGGCTTTTTGACTTTTTTTTTGTATTTAAAGCTATTTTAGCCTCAACTTTTGATTCGCAAACACCCCCACTATATATAAAGAACGCTATATATATTTAAAAATATTTATATACTATATATAAAGAAATTAATTTCCTTATATCGACTAGTTTAATTGTGTCACCAAGCAACCAGTTGTTCATGATTTGTTTTTCTCTTGGATTGCATCAGGTTATTGGACAAAGCTGCTGTTCTTCCCGAGGGCATCATCAAGCCAAAGAAATGGAGAGTTTGCACAGTGACTCAAGTAGAAGAAGTAAAGATACTAACAAGAATGATGCCAATCCTTCTGAGCACCATTTTGATGAACACATGCTTAGCCCAACTGCAGACTTTTTCTGTCCAACAAGGAACCCTTATGAACACTAAACTAGGTGGTTTTGAAGTCCCAGCGGCCTCAATCCCTGTAATTCCTCTGGTGTTCATGTCTCTTCTTATACCTGTTTATGAATTTGCCTTTGTTCCCATAGTGCGTAAATTCACTGGTCACCCAAATGGCATAACCCATCTCCAGAGGGTCGGAGTTGGACTTGTTCTCTCTGTTATTTCGATGGGCGTGGCGGGGTTCATAGAAG
The DNA here is from genome assembly GCA_030407325.1 of Camellia japonica. Classification (NCBI taxonomy): domain Eukaryota; kingdom Viridiplantae; phylum Streptophyta; class Magnoliopsida; order Ericales; family Theaceae; genus Camellia; species Camellia japonica. Next base: position 178,351,957 of record JAPPVO010000036.1, read on the forward strand.
TGAAAAGGAAGAATGAGATCATTCATCACAACCACCGCATCAGCCTCTTCTGGCTCTCTTTTCATTATGCAGTCTTTGGAATAGCGGACATGTTCACATTCGTCGGGCTATTGGAGTTCTTTTACAGTGAGGCTCCTGCTGGCAAGAGATCTCTCTCCACTTCTTTCTCATTTCTCTCGTTGTCTATAGGCTACTACTTGAGCTCGGCTTTCGTGGGGCTCATTAACTTGGTGAGTGCTAAGCTCAGTTCGAGCAAGAGAGGGTGGCTAGAAGGGCTTGACATGAATAAGAACCGCGTAGAGCTCTTTTATTGGTTCTTGGCAATTCTCAGCATTCTCAATTTTGTCAATTATGTGTTCTGGGCTAAATGGTTCAAGTACAAGAAAGATGTTCCGATAGATGGACAAAAGCTTCTCATTAGACCCCACCCGGATGAATCGGTCTCAGTGTCAGCCTGAGGTGTGAGTTTAAGCTAGCTGGCTTTACATTCAAACAACAAGAAACAATCTCTACATCTGTTTTATAACTTATGAAATTATGAGTCATACGCCCCTGTGGCATGAAATTATGTTGTATGAGATGAAACAATTAGCAAAGCATGTGTATTTTTAGCAAGCAAAATGATATATTAGTTTACTTTTTAGGCTCATTTTTTAGATTGATGTGTAAGTGATATGATTGATTGATGATTAGAGAAGATATGAGAGAGTATTACTTTTAATATCCTAATTGATTATCACATCACTGAACTTGAAAATTAAGCCTATTTTGTGACATAATAATAATAATAATAATAATAGTGGGTGTGATAGTAAAATAAATAATTAATTTTCTATTGGTATGCTATAAAATATAATTTAATTAGGGATTAGTTTGTTTATATAATTATGTTAAAGAACTGGGCCAAAGTATAATTACCGCAAATGTTAATTAGATAAGTATCAATCTATGAAGATTTATGATCAAAATCTAGGGGGATTTGGGCTGTGGACACGTGTTGGCTTGATGGCACTACTGCCTCTCTATAAATAAGGAGGAGTTGAGCCAGATCAGTGCGAAATAAGAGAGAAAAAAACACGCAAGATTCTGAAGGTAGGAAACTAATAATAAGAAGGTTTGTGATAGTGGAAAGTAAATGCTAAGGGTAAATATTAAAGTAAGTTATATTATAACTTAAGTCACCATAATATATTTTACATATGTTTTGAATTACTATAATTTATTTTATACAAGTTATGTTTTATAACTTATATTTATATTTCAATTACGTTAATTATTTTCTGAACTCCATTTGCTTATATTGAAACCCATGGATATGTTTGTTTAATTTTTAGAAATTATTGACAATGGTTTTGTAAATAATTATTTTCTATAAGTACCACCACGGGAGTCCCATGCCTTGGAGGACTTAAATAACCATTGGTCTCTGTTTGGCCGCTTTGTGATCCTGACCTCTGTTCTGATTGTCACTTCTGTGACCTCTGTTCTGTTTTGTTCTATACCGTGGTTATGGTTATTTATTTACATAATTTTCGTATTTCAATTTCTGCCACTTTGAATAATTTGTTTATTCAAATTAAGTTATGTAAATGTTTTAGTTTAACTAACTATCCAAGATTATTTTGTGTTCCCTATACTCTTGGTATAATATTTCTCACTCTGTTGTGTGCTTATAGTTATTCCCCTTTTCGGTGACGAGATGTAAGAAAGACCTGTAACCTTATGTAATGGAAACCGCACAAGAATTTGATACTGATCCGTTATTTTGTTTCTTTCTTTTTTTTCTTTTCTTCCTTTTGTGTTTTACTGAGGGCCGATCACTGAAAAATAAAATAATAAAAGCCCCATAGATGTACTTTCTTTTATTAAAATAGTAGAATGAAGTAAATTTTCTGTTTAATTATTTTCTTACTTCTATTTTGTCTCCGCTTACGCCATTTAATTTGTTACGATTAGAATTATTTAGTAAGTTGCGATTCCAGTCCTAAACCCCTGGGGTTGGGTCGTGACAAAGGTGGTATCAGAACAACGGTTAGACATATTAAATAAAATAAACTAAGAAATAAATATTTACCTGCTACATTAGTCCTTTTCTGTAAAATCTCACGTTTATTTTGGTGATGTAGGAATGTCCGAGATTAATCTTAATGAGGCATTTTGGGAGGAGCTCGGAGCCATTAATTTGGAGAATATTTTAGCAGAGCACCCCGTTTCCGCTTTACCTAAATGATAAGGAGACTCGGAGGATATAATTAGGAGACTATATCCAGGCCTTCCCCAATTGATTGGTCAGCCAATATATATACAGACCGATCCTACTGACGTCCCATACTTGTTGTGGAGGCAGAGTCGTGCCTACACGCGTGGACGATATCTCGAACTCACTCGTGTCCTCAACCTTGCCTCAGGATATGATCGCCCGCATTACATCGTTGGCCCTTTGCCCCCGGATTTTGTGGCAAGAAAAAGGAAATGTATACCTCGAGAACTACATCTTTACCCATCTTTACCCAAGTAATGACCTATCATACATTGAGCAACCGGGATGGATCGTCGATTGAGCATTTTGGGGCTACATATAGTCCGTCCCCGTTTACACCGTCCAGGCCGCATGGGTTTGTTTTGATGTGGTACAGTTATGATGGGAATTTGAGCTTTTTATGCAATACTACTTTCCGTGGTTGTTTGACCCGTTTGACCCGCCACTCTAGATTTTGGAGACGAAAATTCTTTTGTACGCTAACCATAATGCATTCTGATCCCTTTTTTTTTTGTTTTTTTTTTTTGTACCACAAGGGTGAGACACTAACATATTTTGACTTTTGGACAATGATGTAATATTAATTGTAAAAATAGTAAAGTGGATATTTTATATATATTGCGCGATATATGATTATATATCTATGCTACGTTATGGATATAATGCCTCGTTTATTACTTTGTAGAATGGTCAATAATGGTAATGAAAGCAAATCATCAGTTAGTGGCACTAAATCGATGGAAAGAATCATGGAAAGAGCGGTTACTAGCTTTTTGCAAGCCTTGCAGACCAACATCAACAATGGAATGTCAGAATGGCGAGAAGAGCCAGTTACCATAAAACAGTTTCAGGATCTGAAACCCACCACATTTACCGGCTGTCCAGACCTAATGGTAACGAACACTTGGGTTAAAGACATGGAAAAGATTTTTCGCACTTTACCCTGCACTGAAAGACAGAAGGTAACTTTCGTCACTTTCACTTTCAAAGATAATGCGCAGGAATGGTGGCTTCTCACCCTAGAAAAAGAAGAAATTGTGACTTGGGCAAGATTCTTGGAAGTATTTTATGCAAAATACTTCCTAAATTCACTGCGGGAACAAAAGGCATCGGAATTTATACAGCTAAAGTAAGGAACCATAACGGTAGCCGAATATGAGAACAAGTTCACACAACTCGCTCGATTTGCGACATATGTCATCCCCACTGAAGCTCGAAAAGCAAAGAAATTCGAAGTAGGATTGGATGCTGAAATCAAAGATAGGCTTGAGGTTTTGAAACTACCAACCTATGCGGAAGTGGTAGATCGAGCATACATTAGGGAAAAAGGAATTAAATCCTCACGCTCCGAGGAACCAAGCCAAAGGAAGCGATTTTGAGAAAAAGACAATAGAAGATCTGGTGTTACACCTCCCAAGAGGGTGAATACGGGCATAACCAGCTCAGGAAATCAAGGTTCTACTAACCTTAAAAGTGGCACAATTCCAACTTGCCCTACGTGTAGAAGGGCTCATTAGGGACAATGCCATTGAGATACGGGAGCATGCTTTAAATGCGGTCAAGTTGGCCATTTGCTGAGGGATTGTCTAAAGCTTACCAATCCTACAGTCGGCCCCTCTAGACTAGTCAGAAAATCCGCAGGACTTGGAGGGGAGGGGAAGAACCAAAAACGCCAAGGAAGGGCTTTTGCCTTGGTACCTGGAAAACCAAAAGTTACTAAAAACGTTGTGTAAGGTATACTTTCTGTCTATGGTCATTTAGCTCATGTCCTCATTGACTCTGGGTCAACTCATTCTTTTGTTGCACCACATTTTGCTAGTAAGTTGGCATCAACTCCCGAACCCTTAGGATATATATTGTCTGTGTCTTTTCCTTCTGGTAATTCTGTCTGTAGTACTGATTTGTACAAATCATGTACTATATCCTCAAAAGGCAAAACCTTATACGTAGACTTGATTCCCTCCGCATTGGGAACTTTAGTGTGATCTTAGAGATGGATTGGCTGGCTGCCAACCATGCCTCTATTGATTGTAAAGCCAAAAAGGTCTCCCTCAGGTTACCAAACCAACCCGAGCTTGTCTTTGATGGGACTGGAGTTTCCAACCCTCCCTATCTTATATCCTCCATGACAGCCCAACGACTTCTAAGAAAGGGTTGTTATAATTATATTTGTTATGTGATCGATACACAAAAGAGGTCCCCACCGTTGATGCAATCCCCGTGGTTCAAGAATTCTCGGATGTCTTTCCTAAAGATCTACCTGGTATCCCAGTTGACTGGGAAATCAAATTCACCATTGAAACCCAACCTGGTACACAATCGGTATCAAAAGCTCCTTACCGTATGTCAATGACAGAATTAAAAGAACTGAGGACTCAACTCTCAGAACTCTTGGACAAAGGTTTCATTGGACCTAGTACCTCACCCTGGGGAGCTCCAGTACTATTCGTAAAGAAAAAGGATGGCACAATGAGATTATGCATTAATTACCGAGAGCTAAACAAGGTCGCCATCAAGAATCAGTACCCTCTGCCACAAATCAATGACTTGTTCGATCAACTTCAAGGCGTCCAAGTATTCTCAAAAATTGACTTGCATTCTGGCTACCATAAACTAAAAGTCAAAATGGAAAGCATCGAAAAGACTGCCTTCAGAACCCCGCTATGGGCACTACTAGTTTCTCATCATGTCATTTGGCATCACAAATGCTCCAGTGACCTTCATGGATCTCATGAACCAAGTGTTCAAACCCTATCTTGACGAGTTCATTATTGTCTTCATTGATGACATTCTCATATACTCCAAGTCACCGAAAGACCACGAGCAGCACTTGCAAACGATTTTACAAACATTACGTGATCACAAACTTTATGCCAAGTTGAAGAAATGCGAATTCTGGATCACTAGTGTACACTTCCTTGGTCACGTCATTAACAAGGATGGCATCTCGGTTGACCCCCAAAAAGTTGTAGCAATCGTGGACTGGCCACGACCTACTAATGTGTCAGAAATTCGAAGTTTTTTGGGTCCAACTGGCTATTACCGACGTTTCGTGCAAGATTTCTCAAAAATAGTATCACCTTTGACCCAGCTAACTCAGAAGAACACACCCTTTGAATGGACTGACAAACAGGAGCGTTGCTTCCAATAATTAAAAAGTCGACTTGTGTCAGCTCCTATACTAGCACTCCTTACAGAAGCAGATGGGTTCATAATTTATAGTGATGCCTTATACAATGGTTTGGATTGCGTTCTTATGCAAAATGGAAAAGTCATTGCTTATGTCTCGCAACAACTAAAGACTCACAAGAAGAACTACCCAACTCATGATCTAGAATTAGCTGTGGTGATCTTCGCCCTCAAGATCTGGCGTCATTATCTCTACGGTGCAACCGGCGAAATTTACACTGATCACAAGAGTCTTAAATATCTGTTCACACAGAAGGAACTGAATATGAGGCAGCGACAGTGGCTAGAATTTATGAAAGACTACGATATAGAAATCCATCACCATCTAGGCAAAGCTAATGTGGTGGCAGACGCACTGAGCCGAAAGACGACCAGAAGTTTGGCATGTACTCTTGTTTCCCGCAAGATCAATGGATTGCTCGCCAACATAACCGTGGAACCTACCTTGATTGAAGAAATTAGAGCACGCCAATGTGAAGATAAACTTTTGAAGAAAAAGTACGAGAAACAAAGGAGTACGCCAGATCATGATTTCACTATAAGCAATAGGATACTGAAATTTCAAAATTGAATTTGCGTACCTAACATTCTGGAACTCAAGAAGAAGATATTGGTGGAAGCTCATAGCTCGAGGTTTGCAGTCCACCCTGGCAACACAAAGATGTACCATGATCTGAAGGAACATTACTGGTGGACAAGAATGAAAAGAGACGTAGCAAGCCATGTCTCCAAATGTCTACATTGTTAGTGTGTTAAGGCATAGGAGCAAAGGAGTACGCCTGATCCTGATTTCACTATAAGCAATAGGATACTGAAATTTCAAAATCGAATTTGCGTACCCGACATTCCGGAACTTAAGAAGAAGATATTAGTGGAAGCTCATAGCTCAAGGTTTGCAGTCTACCCTAGCAACACAAAGATGTACTATGATCTGAAGAAACATTACTGGTGGACATGAATGAAAAGAGACGTAGCAAGCCATGGCTCCAAATATTTGCATTGTCAACGTGTTAAAGCAAAACATCAGAGACCTGTAGGAATGTTGCAACCACTCCCTATTCCTGAATGGAAATGGGAATACATTACTATTGTAATAACCCCGATCCGTAACTAGCCACTACTCAGTAATTAAGGAAGTTAATCGAGTGGATAAAATGAATAACGGGATTAATGTGTTAATTGCATAATATCTGGCTATCTATCTATTGACCGTTAAATTATCTGTTCATGTTTTATGGTTTAAACTGTAAATTGAAGGCCTTATCGGCGGCCGAATCTGAAATCGATTAGTGTTTAATGATCATTAGGAATTATGTGATATAATGGTATATTTAAGTAAAATGTGATTTGGTATGACTAGATTAGATTAATTAAGTTAAATGTCTAGAGTTGGACTTATTCACCTTTTTGCCACCCTAGTGGCCCACTTCATACATAAACACTTTGAGCCTTATTTCACAACATTTTCATCAGCCATTTTGTGAGTTAGAACCGACTAGAGAGAGAGGGAAATAGGAGGAGTTAGCTTCTTCAAGAACATTGCTTAGAGACTTGGAGAAATTGAAGGAGTTCTACAAAATTGAGCCTCTAGACTTTGAATTGAAGACCTAAGGTAGAATATTCATCCCTTCATTTATGTATTTCAGTGTTATCTTGCATGGTTCATGAAGATTTGAGGTTTAAAGTCAAGATTTGAGTTGGAGGAGTTGAATAGTGAGCTAAATCATGCATGCATGTGCATATCATGAAGTTTCAAGTTGTTTTCATGGAGATTCTTGCATGCATGTCCATATTATTGCTTTAATCCATGAGTTCATCTTGTTCTCCATCAAATTATCAAGTTTAATTATGTTTTGGAGGGTTTGAATTCAAAGAAATCCTTGCATGTTGTGTTCATAAACATTCTTCATGACTTAAGTTGAAAATGTGAGTTTTTAACAAACCCTTGGGCCATGATTTTATGAAATGATCCATAATTCTTCATGTTTTACAAGTTTACTTTGTTATTCCAAGTTTTGGGGCCCAAGAGAGGTATTTTGGATGGTTAAACTCGAGTTTTTGTAACGCCCTCAAAATAATACATAAAACCCATCATTCTTGACACGTAACAATATAAGAGAAATAAACATCATTCCATTTATCAAAGTAGTTCTTACAAAAGTATTACATGTTGACAACAAAAGTAAAGGCCCTATGGGCTTACAACTTTCCAAGCCAACACTTGGTTACAAGAAATGAGTACTAACTCATATACACATTAAGCCCTTGGCTTGAATTTACATGTAATACATCAAAGGAAAGCAAAACAACCAAAAAGTCTGTCTGCCTCTAGCCTCCCAAGCTATGTCCTTGGAGGTGGCATGCTACCTGTACCTGAAAATAATGTCCCATATAGGGTGAGCCACAGCCCAGTAGAAATACACTAAACCAGCTATGAACAATGACTAAAAGATTAGCAGTTGATAGATGGTTAACACTTTTACATTCTTTCATAACACATTACAATTTCACGACATTCAAGTCCATGTTACAATTCACTTTCCCTTTCTTATTCAACTTTGAGTTTGAAAACAAGGCTCAGTACCCCCACCAAAACATTTGATGAGATTATAGTTCATCATTAAAACACTTTCGAAGTTCATGGTGGATACACATTTTGGTGCTGCATCAGTAACATATAAAAATCATTCAATATATCTCAAATAATACACATTGTAGTGCTGTATTAATGAACAAAACATTTCCATACGTTTCACATAATACACATTGTAGTGCTGTACTAATGAAACAAAACACTTCTATTTCACAGCTGATACACATTGTAGTGCTGTATCACTGTCACACAAAATCCGGCTTAGAGGTCCATCCCCCATCTTCTAATAAGCCGTGGAGTACATCCCCTATCTCCTCCCACACAAAACAATGTATATAAGCAGTTATCATATACAAGTTTAATCAATCAATACGAAATTTGATGTATTATACCATCCACTATATCTAATAGCACACTCAATTGATTAGTTTTAGTTTGCCTAATCATCATGCATTGTCTACAACAATCAAGACTATCCTCCACCGATAGCCCAAAGCAGTTATTTCTAAACAGGAAATAAATGCACCAAATGGATATAACCTCAACATTTTACATAGGTGAGCGATAAATAAATCCATCTACTCCCTTTAATCCCACACATTCTCGATTTCAAGATTCTCAATTCAATTTCTCATTTCTCAAAATTAATTATACCTATTAATTTACCTATGTAATTAGGACTTTATCCATAATCTACATAACAACCCTAAGGTTTCATTTTCTTTAATAGACCGACATTAATCTCATTTCTTTATGCCAAACATGCACATAGGTTCATATACATATAAAACCCCATCTTTTGTAAAATTACACAAAGACCCAAACTTTCTCAAAATTACACAACAACCCCCAACATATCAAAATGCTAAAATTCAAAGACAAAGCTCATAAGAAGGAGTAGGATATCCCTACCTCGAAGTTTGAGCTCAAACGGGGATGAAGATCAAAAACCAACGTGTTCCAAATCCCAAGTTTTTCACATTAAAACGAAGCCCTCAACCCACTCTATCTTTTTAACAAAGGACTAAGGATAGAAACTCACTCTAGATAGATCAAACCTTAGAGAGAAGGCAAGTATAGAGAGAGAGAGAGTCGGATCTAGGGTTTGATAGAAAAAGAAAGATGAAAAAGTGATGTTTAATTCGCTGCTGCGATCTGATATATAACAGGCTCGCTCGAGCGAAGGATTGGTCGCTCGAGCGACCAGACACAAAGAATACTCGCTCGAGCGAAGAAAGTCTCGCTCGAGCCGACAACTCAAAGCTTTAGGTCTGCAACCCAGAAGCACGCTCGAGCGACAGAATGCTCGCTCGAGCAAGGAAACTCAAAACATACACCTCGCTCGCTCGAGCCAAGAAACACAGCTCTCAGGTCAAAATGAGACGCAGACGCATGCTCGAGCGCAAGACTTCTCGCTTGATCCACCAGACACAAAACTCAACTCTTGCTCGAGCGACCAAACCCTGGCTCGAGCGAAGGATCCAAAACAAAGAGCTCGCTCGAGCGACAAACTTCTCGCTCGAGCGAAGGACCAAAATTCTGGGCAGCAACCATTTGCTCCCAAACACAACCAACCTGTAACAAACCTGCCCAACACATCCTACAACTCAAACACAAAGTACGAAAGGATGCAAACAAGATATAAACAACTACTAACATCCACAGAAACAAGTCCGGATCACTGTACACAAGGGGTAAAACCCGGGATCGCTATAGTTTTGAACTTGGAGATGCAATCTGGAAATTCCAGAAATTGCATCTACGCTCGAGCGAAGGATTTCTCGCTCGAGCGGCCACTCTGCGAGCATGCACTCCGCTCGAGCGACCAAAAGTCCGCTCGAGCGTGAATTGCGAGCTCCCAGAAGTTTCACACCATTTGCAGATCGCTCGAGCGAAGGTATGTGCGCTCGAGCAACAGTTCACATTGTTTTGCATGTCCGCTCGAGCGAGGAAGTATACGCTCGAGCGGAGTTTCATCTCTGCATGTCCACTCGAGCGAAGAAACATACGCTCGAGCGAGGGCCTAAAATTCTGAAATTTTGCCTAAATGTTCCAAGGCATGTTTTGACATCCTCATTGCATCTTAGGTATTCCTAAGCCTTAATTAAGCTATAGTAATGAGGTTATGGATTAGGAACACACTAAGTAATGAATGTGCTAAGTTAAGAGAATGCAAGGGTATATGTGTTCTAAGCCACGTGATAAGAAAGAATAAGAATCAACGTAATGTAAGCTAAGCCGTGTTGGCCAAGTACAAGTGTACTGATAAGATCCGTTGGTGTTATGTGCTTTTGTGTTTGTAGGTCAACGTCCGAGGATTGATTGACTGCTTATTGGAACCACTGTGAGTAACATTATCGTAAAGATACGTTTATATGAAATTATGTTCCAAATGAAATATGATATGCTATGATTTCTGAAATGATATATGTTTATGTGAACGAACATTCCAAGTTTGAAATCTATTATGGCATCCATAGATAGTCCCAAGTCATGGGGGACGACATGAAAATGCGGGTCCATGACATACAAGTAATTACGAGATCTCGTTAGCCACTTCATTGTGGTGATATGTGTTTAATCGGTATCCAGAACCGGTTACTCTAGTCGGAAGACGTTCTGTTCTGTTCTGTGTTCTATGGGATATGCCATTATTATATTCTGATATGACTATGATTATGCTATGATCTGTTCTGTACTTATGAAATGTTCGGAATTCGTTCACTAACCCCTTTACCTTAATGTTATTCACTGGGCTTTAGCTCACTGTTTGTATATATATGTATATAGGTGAGCACTCTGGAGTTCGAGCCCAAAGGTTTTTGTAGGGGACTGTGGTTCTGTTGTCAGCCAACTATTGCGCTTCACGAGAAGGTTCTCGAAGTGTCTTGGGCTCAAGTTTTGATTGGTTCTGTATATGCATGAGATTTTGTTTAATTATGTTGGTTGTACTTGTGAATCTGTAATATGTGTGGTATAATGTGTGGTTGACTATCATATATGTATGTAAAGTTTTAAATATTCTGTTTCATGTAAGTCAACACAGCTCATTGGACATTTACATTTATGTATCTGCTTCCGCTAGCCCCTTATCATATGCTTATCTGTTCAGAGGCCTTCGGTAATCCAAGGATTACTGGCCGGTTACGATGCTAAACCTAGAGGGGCAGGTTTGGGTCGTGACAACTATGGACTTCGTGGTCGGGCTACCATAGTCATTTTCGAAGAATGATACAATTTGGGTTATAGTAGACCGATTGACGAAGTCGGCGCATTTTCTGCCAATCAAAATCATGTACTCCCTTAATAAGTTTGCCACTTTGTACATCAAGGAAATTATTCGTTTACATGGCATCCCAATTTCAATCGTATCTGACCGAGACCCCCGCTTCCTGTCTCACTTCTGGAACAAATGGCAGGAGGCTTTGGGGACTATACTAAAGTTTAGCACCACTTATCACCCGCAAGCTGATAGGCAATCGGAAAGAACAATCCAGACTTTAAAAGACATGTTACGTGTATGCGTGTTGGACCTCAAAGGTAATTGGGATGAGCACCTACCTTTAGTGGAATTCGCCTATAAGAACAACTACCAAGCAAGCATTGGAATTACACCGTACGAAGCTCTGTATGGAAGGAGATGTCGATCACCTCTGTGTTGGGTGGAAGTCGGAGACAGGAAACTATTAGGCCCCAAGATCGTGAAAATCATAAGTATGAAAATCCAACTCATCTAACAACGAATTTTGTACTGCTTAGAGCCACCAGAAAAGCTATGTAGATACACGGAGATGGGACTTGGAATTTCAAATAGGAGATCATGTGTTCCTAAAGATCTCACCAACAAGAGGGGTATCCGATTTGGACAGCGAGGAAAGCTAAACCCACGTTACATCGAACCATTCGAGATAAGGAAATGATTGGTCCTGTTACATATCACCTTGTACTGCCACCTGAACTGTCCAATGTCCACAATGTATTCCATGTTTCGATGCTCCAACGGTATCTCCCAGATCCAGAACATGTCGTCGACTATGAGAACTTGGAAGTCCAAGAGGACCTCTCTTCTAAAGAGCAACCAATGCAGATTCTCGATCGTTGTGATCAGGTTCTCAGAAACAAGACTATACCCCATGTAAAGGTCTTGTGGTGAAATCACCGTATCGAAGAAACTACGTAGGAAACAGAAAATCAAATGTAAGCCAAATACCCGCACCTCTTCGAAAACTAAGGTACGTTAAGTTTGAAGACAAACTTCTATTTAAGAGGGGAGAAATGTGACACCCTAAATATTTAATTAATACCACAACCAATCACAATAATAATAATAATAATAATAATAATAATAATAATAATAATAATAATAATAATAATAATAATAATAATAGGTGTGATAGTAAAATAAATAATTAATTTTCTGTTGGTATGCGATAAAGTGTAATTTAATTAGGGATTAGTTTGTTTATATAATTATGTTAAAGAACTGGGCCAAAGTATAATTACCGCAAATGTTAATTAGATAAGCATCAATCTATGGAGATTTATGATCAAAATCTAAGGGGATTTGGGCTGTGGACACGTGTTGGCCTGATGGCACTATTGCCTCCCTATAAATAAGGAGGAGTTGCGCCAAATCAGCGTGAAACAAGAGAGGGAAAAACACGCAAGATACTAGAGGTAGGAAACTAATAGTAAAAAGGTTTGTGATAGTGGAAATTAAAGGCTAAGGGTCAATATTAAGGTGAGTTATGTTATACCTTGAGTCACCATAATATATTTTACGTATGTTTTGAATTACTATAATTTATTTTATACAAGTTATATTTTATAACTTATATTTATATTTCAATTACGTTAATTATTTTCTGAACTCCATTTGCTTATATTGAAACCCATGGATATGTTTGTTTAACTTTTAGAAATTATTGACAATGGTTTTGTAAACAATTATTTTCTATAAGTACCAGCACGGGAGTCCCATGCCTTGGGAGACTTAAATAACCATTAGCTTCTGTTTGGCCACTTTGTGGTCTTCTGTTTGTCATGGATCCATTGACCTCTATTCTGATTGTCACTTATGTGACCTCTGTTCTGTTTTGTTCTGTACTATGGTTATGGTTATTTATTTACATAATTTTTATATTTCAGTTTCTGCCACTTTGAATAATTTGTTTATTCCAATTAAGTTATATAAATGTTTTAGCTTAACTAACTATCCATAGTTATTTTGTGTTCCCTATATTCTTGGCATAATATTTCTCACTCTACTGTGTGCTTATAGCTATTACCCTTCTAGGTGATGAGATGTAAGGAAGATCCATAACCTCATGTAATGGAACCCACTCAAGAATTTGATGCTGATCCGTTATTTTGTTTTTTTCTTTTCTTCCTTTTTTGTTTTACTGAGGGCCGGTCACTGAATAATAAAATAATAAAAGCCCCATAGATGTACTTTCTTTGATTAAAATAGTAGAATAAATTAAATTTTCTATTTAATTATTTTCTTACTTCTATTTTGCCTCCGCTTGCGCAATTTAATTTGTTACAATTAAAATTATTTAGTAAGTTGCGATTCCAGCCCTAAGCCACTGGGGTTGGGTCATGACATATTTTTTGGCTCTTTTAGCAATATATATATATATATATATATATTATAACCAATTAAATGATTGTAAATACAATTTTTCTTAATATTGGTGATGATGACTGAATGGGTTTAATGCATAGGATCCTGCTTGTGCTTTTATTGATGTAATGGATCCTTAACAAAATGTTTACATTGATACAAATTGATAATTCAATATAGAAAAATGTAGTATTTTTTAGTTAAGTGAGGTAGAATGATATTAAATGATAGTTTATGGGGTAAAGTGATACTGAACAATAGTTGAGGGGTAAGTGTAATTTACCCTAAAAAGAATCAACCTCGCTATATAGCTCGAAACTTTATGGCTCGAGTGGCCCGAATTTACTTTTCTAGTCAACTTTCTACTGTGTTCAATCTCTCTTCTTCGTCCACCTCCCTCCTTCATTCTTTGCTTTTGACGCTCTCTCTCTCTCTTTCATCTTCGTTCTCTTTCCCTTTACACCATCATTCACTCATATTTGTTCCCAAACTCAAAAACAAGGAATTTCCAAAATCACCACCATCACACAGAGCTTCACTCATCTCCCTTATTCTTCACTTGGAATCTATATGACCCTCTCGAAGCTTCATCTTCCTCAAGATCACTCGTCAATGGCTGCTAGCAATCAAATCATCACCAATGAATCCAAGGTCCTCTTCTCCTCAATGAAATGTCTCTTTTGATTTCAAAAAATTGGAAATTTTTATTTTGATTATAATGATTTTGACTTATCCCCTATTTCTTTGACTTGATTGTATTTAATTTTTTGACATTTTCTTTCAGTTTCACTGTATGGGTTTTCAATTCTCTGTTCTAAAAACTTGAATTGCTAAGAAATTCAAATGATTTTGTAACGATCCCAAAATGCGTATAAGGAATTATCTTTGTTTACCTATGGGTAATGTGCTTCAAATTGATTATATTTGTTCGAATTGAAGAATTATCTGTTGAGTTATAACTCTAAAACTGGAATTGACGACCTTTATAGGTTCAGAAATAGGAATTGAGTACATAGATATGTTAATGGGAATTTTTAGAGTTATTTGGGAAAATTAATTGGAAATTTATTTCGTCAGATTCGTTAACGTATGTTTGGGTGGTTAACTTTGTACTACAAATTGAAGGCCTTAGAGGTTTCAGAAACCAGAACGGAGTACATATTTATGATCATCATAATTTTTAGAGTCATCTGGGAAGTTTAATTGAAATTTGATTTTGTACGATTAGTAAGGGTGTGTTTGGCTATCCATATTTGTGTTAAGCTTATATATATATATATATATATATAATATGAGTGAACTCAACATATGTGTCACGACCCAAACCCGCCCTTATAGGTTTAGCATCGTAACCGGCCAGTAATCCTTGAATTACCGAAGGCCTCTAAACAGATTAACAAAAATAAAGGGGCTAGCGGAAGCAAATACATAAATATAATTGTCCAATGAGCTGTGCTGACTTATATGAAATAGAATATTTAAAAGTTTATATACATATCCGATAGTCAACCATACATTATACCCACACACATTACAGTATCTTAAGTACAACCAACTTAATCACATCCAGTCTCATACATATACAGAACCAAAAGGACTGAACACAGGACACTTCAGGAACCTCTACGTGAGGCACAATGGTTGGCTGACAACAGAAACACAGTTCCAGACAAACGCTTCCGGGCTTGAACTCCAGAATGCTCACCTATATACATATATATACAAACAGTGAGCTAAAGCTCAGTGAATAACATTAAGGTAAAGGGGTTAGTGAACGAAATCCGAACATATCATAATTAAAAACAGATCATAGCATAATCATCCTCATATCAGAACATAATAATGGTACATCCCATAGAACACATCACAGAACATCTTCCGACTAGAGTAATCGGTTCCGGATACCGATTAAACACATATCACCACAATGAAGTGGCTAACGAGATCTCGTAAACACATGAATGTCATGGACCCGCATTTTCATGCCGTCCCCCATGACTTGGGACTATCTATGGATGCCATAATAGATTTCAAATAGGGAATATTCGTTCACAAAAACAGATATCATTTCAGAAAACATAGCTTATCACATTTCATTTGGAACATAATTCATATAAACGTATCTTTACGATAACGTTACTCACAGTGGTTCCAGTAAGCGGTCAATCAATCCTCGAGTCTTGACCTACAATCACAAAATACATAACACAAGCACGTCTTATCATTACATATTCACGTGGCCAACACGGCTTAGCTTTCATTACGTTGGTTCTTGTTCTTTCTTATCACAATGCTGAAACACACACACACTTGCAATCCCTTGACTTAGTACAATCATTCCTTAGTGTGTTTCTAATCCATAACCTCATTATCAAAGCTTAATTAGGTCTTAGGAATGCCTAAGATGCAATGAGGATGCCAAAACATGAATTGGAACACTTAGTCAAATTTTCTGAAAATGAGGTATACGCTCGAGCGTAGGTTTCCCCGCTCGAGCGGACATGCAAACAATGAAGCTCCGCTCGAGCGTGCCTTTCCCCGCTCGAGCGGACTGTAAACTCTAAAAAGTACTGGATGCAAGATTTTCACGCTCGACGGGCGCTTGACCCACGCTCAAGCGTGGTGCATGAATTCAGGGTTCACGCTCGAGCGTGAAAGTCCCCGCTCGAGCATGGGTCAAATTTCTGGAAAATCCAGATTGACCTCCCAAGCTCAAAACTCGAATTCAACCATCCAAAACACATCTTTTGGGCCCCAAAACTAGAGATAACATAGTAAACTTGTAAAACAGGAAGAATTTAGGATCATATCATAAAATCATGGCCCAAGAGTTTGTTAAAAACTCACAATTTCAACTTAAAACATGATGAATGTTCATGAACACAACATGCATGGGTTTTCTTGGTCTTGAGCTTCCTAAAACATGATTAAACATCACAAAACAACTTGAAACTTGATGATTTCCCCAAATGAAGATGAATTTCAAACATGTAAGAGAGGATTCATGGAAATCATGCTCAATTTGTAAGAAAATGTACATGCATGCAAAGCTTTTCAATCTCTTTGCTCTAAAACTCATGAAACTTGTAAATTGAGCTCATAAGCTCCATGCATGTAAGAAATCCCTTTTCAAAGTATGAATTCAAGGTTCAAAACATGATAATTCAAACATGGATGATATGAATCATGTTCAAAATGATGAAATTAAACTAAACTAAGCATGCATGTATGAATTAACTCTAAGTTCATCATCTTTGGTTCAACTCTTGTACATAATCACAAATTCTTCTTGAAATGATCTAGTTGATGGTTAAAAGTCATAATTAAGTCTTAAATCCTTATCTAGAGTCTTCAATTAGCTAGGTACTTGCACAATCTTTGATCAATTCAAGCTATAGCCTTCAATTTCTCCTTAATCTCTTCTTATCTCTCTCTAGAATTGCACTCTCTCTCTCTCTCTCAAATGAATTCTCAGATTTTGGCACTAAGAGGTAAAAGAATTGAGCTCAAAAATGAGCTTAAGGGTTACATATATAGCTATGGTGCTAAAATACATTTATTAGAACATAAGGCTTGCCAAACGCAACTTAACGAATTAGACTGAATCAGTTTTTCATAAAATTTGTCATATGGTTCTAAAAATTCCAAATAACACATCGGTGTAGTCAATTTTGGTTTCGGGTGCCGATAAGGCTTTTGATTTACATATTAAAGTGAAAATCCAAACAGATATTTCTATAAGTAACAGATAGAAAGCCAAAATCATACAAAGTGCAGAATAAACACATAATTTATTCTAATCCTCTCATTAACATCCTTAATTACCGATTAGTGGCTAATTGTGGATCGGGGTTATTACAATATGGGAGCCAAAATATCTAAGGTTGAGAGAAAGACTCAACAAAAGAGAGAAGGGAAAAAAGAATCTGGAGAGAGAGCAAGAGAGAAGCAAGAAAGGAAGAGAAAGCTTGAGAATGAAGAAGAAAGATGGGGAAATTGATGAAATTAAAGTAGAATTTAAGAGATTGGCTCAAGGTATGTGTAATCAACTTAATCTCTTGAGATAGACCTATTATTTGTTTAAATTTATGATCTAAGATGAAAAGTAAACACCTAATTGAGTTGGGGTTGAGAAATATAACTTTAAATGGGATCTCTTCATGGAATTGAACTTTGATTCTATAGATTTGCTTAATTTAAGAGTCAATTTCCTTACATTTGCTTATCTTGAAGTTGATTATGAGATATTGAACCTTAATCTTGAGGGCTTGTATGGTTAACCATATATGAGGTGAAGATCTACATGAGTTTAGAAGAGGAAGTTTGGGAAAAGTTTGATAAAGAACTAAATAAAGACTTTGATCTTCCTTGCTTAAAGATTCATGGTATTTTTGGTATTTTGATTTAGAAAACAACCATAATCTCATGTTTTCTATTAATTTTACATGTTTTTGAATGATTTAAGTTGGACCCAAGCTTTGAAAATGGAAGAAACAAGTGTTGGAATAAACTAGAATTTCGAACAGCAGAATTGGACCAAAGCCGCACGTGCGGCGGGTCTTCCCACACGTGCGGCAGTCCATTTCCAATCCCAAATTTGATTCTGCTAAAAAAGCACATGGTCCCGCACGTGCGGCCCAGTCCCCCCACGTGCGGCAGTCCATTTCCAGTCCCAAATTTGATTCTGCTAAAAAAGCACATGGTCCCGCACGTGCGGCCCAGTCCCCGCACGTGCGGCCAGGTTTCCCGCACGTGCGGGATAGCCCTGTTCAACCAACTTTAAATACGTATATCTCTTGCATCCAGACTCCGTTTTAAGTGATTCTTGAGCCTAAATTCAAGTCCCAGAAGTCTAGTTTCTAATGGTGGTGGTTCACTCCAAAATTCTAAGTACACAAATAGTTATGCCCAAAATAATGACGATTGTTCATTTTCTATCTACCGGTGTTATACCATTTCTTCTTCTAAACCATTTTCCTTTCGATTCCTCCTATTTTCCTAGACTCAGATTATGACCTATTAAGGAGTAATGAGTTTAGAACCACCATGGCTAATTGATTAAAGAACAAGAAAGGGATTTGGTTTTATTCTCATTTTATGCTATGTGCATTGTGTTTGTAGGTCAACGAAGACATCGTCCCCTTTGTTACCAGAGGCCCAGCACTGTGAGTAATAGTATAGTAAAGATATGTTTTTCATTATCTATTTTGATTAATGTGTGACAGGATTCTCTAAATATCATATTTTGATAATGTGTGACATGATTCTCTCAATGTCGTATTTTGTTAAAATACACAAGTTTCCAAGAAAAGTAAAATGAGTCATGAATAAGAACTGTGAATTGTTTATCATATCATATGGTGGGCCCAGGGCCGTTTTGTTTATCTGTTCCACTTATGCTATGGCATGGTATGAATTGTTCTGTCATGACCCGAACCCGCCCCTATGGGTTAAGGACATAACCGGCCAGTAATCCTGTGATTACCTACGGCCTCAGACCAAAACAGACATAATTTATCAGAGTAAAGGGGCCAAACAGAAGTAAAAATTTAAAACTTTGTCCATAGAGCCGTGCTTATATGCACATCAAGCAAACCATACACAGATATGTTAATAACCCACGTCAAAGGTACTGTATCACAAAATTCATTACAGACAGGATCATCTAAAACGAGTCAACCTATAACAGACTATGTACAAACATACACAAGGCCCTTGCCAACAAGACAAAACATAAGTACATAATAAAAGGGCAAGGATGGTCTCATGCGTGAGACACAAGGCTGACTCTCCAAAACTCATGTTGTTCCCGGCAGACTTCACTGGGGCTGGGTTTGTGCTTCTCTTGACTCACCTACAAACACATGAATGAGCGTGAGCGATAGCCCAGTGAATAATATCAAATACAGAATATACATAACAATGTAGAACAACAAGTTCCAAACGGCCTTGGGCCCAATTCATATTTCTAATTAGCAGACATATATAACTATACGAATTCCAAATCAAGTGACTTGTAGTTTCAACATTCTGGCCTTTGGCCCATTCCGATTTCCATTCGTGTCAAAACAGCATTCGACCCACTCATTTATGTCAAAACGGCCTTCGGCCCACTTATTTATGTCAAAACGGCCTTCGGCCCGATCATTTATGTCAAAACGGCCTTCGGCCCACTCATTCATGTCAAAACGGCCTTCGGCCCATTCATATAAGTCAAAAAAACGACCTTTGGTCCATTCACATGTGTCAAAACGACCTTTGGTCCATTCATATATATCAAAACGACCTTCGGTCCGTGCATTTCTATCAAAACGACCTCCGGTCCATTCAATTCTATCAAAACAACCTTTGGTCCATTTATTTATTCATATCAGACTTTCGTCCACAATCCCAAATAGCAACTCATAAAGTTATAAGGGAATAAACAATTGGACATTCACAAACATTCGAATATCGATATTACTCACACTGATCGGCTTGTGGATTTGCCCTGGAGCTTGACCCTACACATTTCACGAACACAAAAGGGTCACTAATAGCTCAATCCGTTCTTTAATTCACATATTCCTCTTTAGGCTTTATTCTTATCCCATTAACTCATTTACAATGCTTAACACATGCCTAAGAGTGCTTGCAAGTGAAAGGGAACGGAAAACGAAACACAGGATGCGAAAGCAAAATTTCAGAAAACAGGGTCCCCGCTCGAGCGTCAAATTAACCGCTCGAGCGGACCCTTAAGGCCTGCAAAAGTACTAGGTAGGTGAAAATTGTGCTCGATCGTCCAATATAGCGCTCGAGCGGAGGGCCTCTCAACATAGCTCCCCGCTCGAGCGTGAACTTTCCCGCTCGAGCGGACGCTATGTCTGCAAAAAGTACTGGATGCATCATTTTTACGCTTGAGCGTGAACTAGGACGCTCGAGCGGAAGTTCATCCTCCATGATCCCCGCTCTAGCATGAACTTCCCCGCTCGAGCGGACACCATGCCTGCAAGAACAAAATACTGGGAGCACGAAATCCCCGCTCGAGCGGACATCAAAATTTTGGGTTTCCCAGATTGTGTTCTTAAGCTTCAAAACAATTTTCCAGCTACAAGTCTTGCATGCAATGGCTCAAATCTCAAATATAATTGTCCTAACATGGTATAGACCCCAAATTACAACTCAATGAGGCTCAATTTCACAAATAAGTCACATGCATGCCCCAAAACTCATTCTAATGTGGTAAAATCATGCATTCAAGCTCATCTCTTAATTATTCAAACATGCATGCTAATTTTTGACCTTATTTCCAACCCAAACAAAACAAATGGTGTTCATTCCCATGGAATACAACAAAAGCATGCTTGCATGTAAGATTTAACACCTTTACTTGCATGTTCAACTCAATACATGTCAGATTATGCAATTCTACAACAATTATATACATGCATGCCTTCATTGACTATCAATTGAACACAACCAACTCAATTTCCTTGACATCAAGCTAACTCATGTTCTTGATCATAAAACACACTTGAATCTACACATTTACAACAAAAAAACCATGAGTTCACTTACCTAGAAGCTTTAATCTTCTAAGCTCTAGTCAATTCTTGAGCTTGATCTTCAATCTTCAAGTCTCAAGACCAAAATTGCCCAATTCTTCTTCCTCTCTTCCTATAGTCGGCTCTCTCTCTAAGTTTTGAGTCCAAGATCAGCCACAATGCAACTAAGGAGGAGAAATGAGGTGTATAGCCTCTTTACAACAACCTCTACTAGGTCCATTTTAATAATAATAACAATTGGGCACTTAATTCATCAATTTAATCAGTTTAAACTGACCATAATCAATTTTCAATTAAATTTCACCGTAGGCTCTAAAAATTATGCCGACCATAATGGCATAATCAATTTCGGGTTCTGTGGCCGATAAGGCCCTCAATTTAATTTCCGAAGCGGATTATTCAAACAGATGTTCCTACGGTGAACAGATAGAATTCTAAAATCGCATATATCACATAATGGCACTCAAAATCGTATCGAAACATATAATCGCATACGTATTAGGGACCAATTAACATAATACAGAACAGGGGTATCACATGTTCGGTCTTTAAGACCTAATTATTTTCGTATGGAATAAAGTGTTGTACGGAACTAAGTGCTACGGTGTGAGTCACCTCTAGAATCCGTATGAGCCACCTCTTGAGTCCATACATACATGAATTGGGCCCAATGAGAGGTGGAGACATGTTGATGTTCCATCTACTCCATGATTAGATACAATGACACGATATGATAAGTTTGGACCGAAGGTCGTTTTGTTATATGATTGGGTCCGAGGCCGTTTTGTTATATATGGACCCGAGGTCGTTCAGAACATATGATATGAATACAAAGGTTTTGACATCGTTATATGACTCATGTTATGATGTGGTATTTTATATGCATGAATGGATGTCCTATTTTAAAACGTGCTTCTAATCTTTTGTCTAAGTGGGCGTACCACGTACCACGTAAAATGTTTTGTAATGGTTCCATTATGTGTTCCACTTGAAAGGGTATAGTTTATGATACGATAAACGACTGTTTTGAAAAGATTTATGATACATTTTTAAATTGTGAAATGTGTAATTCTAATGTTAAGGACATCATTCATTAACCTCTTTATTTTAGTATTACTCACTGGGCATTAGCTCACCCCTTTTATTTTATATATGTAAGTGAGCCATTGGGGATCAACACTAGAATTGTATCGAGGTCCGCCTCTCTGTCAAACCAACCGAGTTACGCCTGTGACAACCCTCACTACTGTTTACTGATAACACCACTAATTAGTGCTAATCTATGATTAAGCATGTTAATTGACTGAAATTTCTGAACTGATTAATTGAGTTTATTAGTTTAATTTGTGTCTATCTGTTTGACTGCTAAATTATCTGTTCACGTTTTGTGTTTGAAACTGCAAATTGAAGGCCTTATCGACGGCCGAATCTGAAATTGATTCGTGTTTTATGCTAATTAGAATTAATGTGATTTTATGATATATTTAATTCAAATGTGTTTTGGTATGATTAAATTAGATTAAATATTGATAAATTATAAGAGTTGGACTTATTTTCACATTTGCCACTTAGTGGACTCATCTAGGCAACCCCTCTCCACTTCATACATGTTGATACAACATTTCTTCAGCCCACTTCCTTGACAAAACCGACTAGGAAGAGAGAATTAGAGAGAAGGAAGTAACTTTAACAAAATTGGCTTGGAGGCTTAGGAAAATTGAAGAATTCTTTGCATATTGAGCTTCTACACTTGAAATTGAGGACCTAAGGGTTGGCATCCGGAGACGCGCACTAGCTTATCTGTAGCCCAGAACTCTGTGAGTAACATTGTTGTAAAGATATATTCAAACATGAATATTTGCTAAATGATCAACTGTACTGTCTTTCTGAAATGGTATTTCTTACTGAATGAATGCTTGTCCTATTTGCGAACTGTATTCGTGGCATCCATAGCAATTACTGTTACTGTATTGTACTGCTACTGTCACAGAGATCTCTGTCGGTTCCCATGTTTGGAACCACTACTGTTTACTGATATGATGGCCATCAACTGACTGTTCGGTCTGTTAAGACCTACTGTACTGTTTGCTATTGGATGTACCACTTATGACTGCTATGATCGAATAACTGTTATACTGATAAATGACTATTTTCAATACTGAAGGACATTCATTCTTAACATCTTTACGCATATGTTATTCACTGGACTTTAGCTCACTGTTTATATATATATATATATATGCAGGTGTCCAGGCACCGGATCGGAGCTAGGAGCGTTGGTTAAACTACCTTTTTGTCAAGCCAACTACCGTGCCTCACTGCGAGGTTCTAAGTCCTTCATGCTAGGGCTGCTTAGGGGTGTTTTAGATTTCCCCCTTTTTTTGCATATGTTTTCGTAATACGGTATAGACTGAATGATAATTGTACTGTACTATTCCAATAGGGATTGGGTCCCTGTCCCGGAAGATTGTATATGTATGTATATACTGTTTTGTTCTGAACGTGAATATGTATGAAAAGTCTTTTTGCATACAGACTGTCACAGCTCATTGGACATCTTCTAATTACTGTTTTGGCTTCCGCCAGCCCCTGAACTCTGTATTACCGTTTTACTATTAAGCAGGCCTTCGGTAATCATCGGATTATTGGCCGGTTACGGTGCTAAACCCATAGGGGCGGATTTGGGTCGTGACAGAGTGGTATCAGAGCATTATTAAACCATGAGTTATACTGCACACACGTGTCCAAATGAGCTATAGGATGTCCTAGAAAAGTAGTAGGGCATTGCATGAGCCTGAAAAGTGTGTGTGGACATGACATGATTATATGTGCTAATGTGTTAACATGTTTAAAGTATGCAACTTCCTATGTTTATTATTACTATGTTGCATATAGTGAAATGGATAATGCAAGAACTGCCGATGAAACTGAATCATCTGATGCCAGAATGGCAAGGCTTGAAAGAACAGTTGAACTGCTAACTGAGGCCTTAAGGCAACAACAACAACAGAACCAACAGCCCCCACCTCCTCCGGTACAGTCGGAACAGAATGTGAATGATGACATCATTGCTTTAACACAGAAGTTTAGTAAGATGAAACCGCCATCATTTCAGGGAGGCCTTGAACCATTGAAGGCCGAAGCATGGGTGCTAGAAATCGAAAAATTATTTGAAGTCTTTCCGTGTTCTGAAGCACACAAAGTGCTAGTGGTTACCTTCACCTTACAAGAAGAGGCCAGAAGGTGGTGGATGCTGGTCCGCGACACCAATACTGCTATGAATTGAGCTCAATTTAAGGGAGCCTTCTTTGAGAAATACTTCCCACAGTGTGTCAGAGATTGCAAGGTAACCGAGTTTGAACAGTTGAGACAAGGTACCATGTCCGTGGCTGAGTATGAGTCAAAGTTTACTGAACTCGCCAGATATGCACTGCACATGGTGGATACCGACTACAAAAAGGCCAGAAAGTTTGAAGGCGGCCTTAATGTTGAAATCCTTGACATAATAAATGTTCTGAAACTACTGAAGTATGTAGATGTCCTTGACCGGGCAATAATGGCTGAGTCAAACGTCGAGGCACTGAAACAGACTGAAGTACCAGCAACTGAATGGCGTGGTAAGAGACGGGGTTTTAAATTTAAGAAAGGCCGGAACAACCCCTTGAACAAAAATGGCAGAGACAAGGACTTTTTTTTTTTTTTGATTCAAGTCTTCTTTTTTTATTCAAGCAGAGACAAGGACTTTAGGTGCATGCATATGGTCACTTTAGCTTTTAACTTTTATAATGTTTGGCAATCAAAGGACCAGTATTTCTGTCTCGAACCTTTTCATCATCATCTAGAAGTATGTACTATGTAGTAACAGTATTATACAAATATAAAAGGGTAAATTACATAACTCTTGAGATTTGAGTGATATTTTAAAATCCTATTATTTTGTTGAATTTAAATTTTTATTTTATTTTTTCATTTATATTTGAATATATATATTTTAATATATTTATGACGTAATTATGACGTCACGGTTCGACCGGTTTGACCCGGCGGTTGAACCAGTGACCCGTCCACCCAGTCACTTTTCCGGTTCGCTCACCGGTCCGGGTTTCAAAACATTGGGATGTACCACTTATGACTGCTATGATCGAATAACTGTTATACTGATAAATGACTGTTTTCAATACTGAAAGGACATTCATTCTTAACCTCTTTACGCATATGTTATTCACAGGGCTTTAGCTCACTATTTATATATATATATGTAGGTGTTCAGGCACTGGATCGGAACTAGGAGCGTTGGGTTAAACTCCCTTTTGTCAAGCCAACTACCGTGCCTCACTGCGAGGTTCCAAGTCCTTCATGCTAGGGCTGCTTAGGGGTGTTTTAGATTTCCCCCTTTTTTTGCATCTGTTTTCGTAATACGGTATAGACTGAATGATAATTGTACTGTACTGTTCCAATAGGGATTGGGTCCCTGTCCCGGAAGATTGTATATGTATATACTGTTTTGTTCTGAACGTGAATATGTATGAAAAGTCTTTTTGCATACAGACTGTCACAGCTCATTGGACATCTTCTAATTACTGTTTTGGCTTCCGCCAGCCCCTGAACTCTGTATTACCGTTTTACTGTTAAGTAGGCCTTCGGTAATCATCGGATTACTGGCCGGTTACGGTGCTAAACCCATAGGGGCGGGTTTGGGTCGTGACAACGCCTTCGCGTTGAGGCCTTAATTTTTGTATTGGGAAATATGTAATTTATTGAGTCTTATGTAAGTGTGTGTGTGAGATCGGTATAATTATGTGATTATTGTAAATTTGGGAAGTGTATTTAATTGCTTAAGTTAATCTAAATATTCATGTATGCACAAGCTCAATGGGCATTTTATCTATGTTGGTATTTACTTTCGCTTAAGGCCTCGTAATTGAATAAATATTATTATGAAATTTTGTTTTGAGGCCTAATCACAGGCTGGTCATGGACCAAACTTTTAGGGGCGGGTTTGGGTCGTGACAGATTTTGAGTTAAGTTTCAACCTTTTGCACTCCAAGTGTTTGTGGTTTCAATGTTCAATTTGATGCTAACACTTACAGAGTAGCTTCCATGGTAGGTGGGTCATCCTCTTTTCCAAAGAATGCCCATGAACACTGAAGCTACAAATCATCAAATTATTTACCTCCAACCCAGATCCTAGATATATGAAGCAAGAATTTTCACAGAAAGCAACAAAACCTAGCAAGAATTTTCCTCCTCTGTTCCTTCTATCTTTTTTTTTTCTTCTTCTCTCTTCCTCCTCTGTTTCTCTAGCCTATTCTCAAACAAGTTTTAGAGAAGAAGAAGAAAGAAAGAAAAAAAAGTTTCAAAACGACGTCGTTTTGAAAGTTTGGGCCACTCGAGCCTTAGGAATCTCGAGCTACGAAGCATTTTTGAAAAAGAATAGTGTATTTACATGGAGACTCTTATTGTCAAGTATCACTTTTAACTCCTTAAATTTAAAAATGCACAAACAAACTCCCTAAAATATTGATATTATATAACCACTTATTGACGTTAATAGAACACGTTTAATTACCAAAATATCCCGCACTCCCAGTATCATTTTACCCACTAAACTATTATGAAGTGTCATTTTACTCTCACTAAACTATCATAAAGTATCATTTTACCCAATGAACTATAGAAGTATACAATTAACCATTTTAACTATTAAATTGTCACATACATAGCCTGATGTCATTAATAAAAAAAAAATTAAATAGCCAAATTGCCCCTCTTTTTATATTAACAGACTGTTCTCTCTTTGAAATCCATAAAATATTATTGCAATTTATTATTATTATTATTATTATTATTATTAATAATAAACCCCCTATGTCTGTACCCTTATCTCCCCACCCCATTTAAAAGAGAAAAAAAATATTTAAAAAATTGTAATAATTGTTTGAGAATTGACTAATTAATTATTTTAAATCAGTTTAATAGAATAAAATTGAAAATAAAACAGATTCTGAAAAATAGGTTTTACAATTCAATATATACTATATATACATATATATAACAGAATAAGTAAAAGATGAAAGAATTCAGTAAATAGCCTGTGTGATTGTGAGAGGCACGTCAAAGACGCTATCCTATAGTCGTTATGCGCTCCCTCCGTGCAGGTTCTAACGATCACAAACGACTCCAAGATACAACCCAAGAATTCACAAGAATCTGATACAATGCACAGTTGTACTAGAAGAATTTGCCAAGTCTGTTTCAGTAGCCCAGAAATATGGAAGATATATAAAATACTGTAAAGAGAAGAAGGAGAGAGAGAAAAATAGAGTACGTTACTTTTTCCTGAGTAAGAGTCATATTTTAAATAGACTCCTTGATGTCTGTTGGGAATAGACATACCCATTCATTTTGAAAACAAATACAAGTTTAAAATTCAAACAAATAATACTATTAAAAGAAATAAATAAATAAATAAATACAAATAATAATAAAAAAGTAAAATAAATAAATAAAGTTTTGAAGCTTTAGGAAATCTCCAACAATCCCCCACAAGATTCAAAACTTTGTAAAACCGTTAAATAAATGAAATAAAAAAAACATAATAAAAATATGGGCAACTTTAAAACCATACAATGGGTGAAGGTGGTTTTCAAACTTGAACCTCACTTAGTGTTAACAGTTTCATTCTGAAAGAATCTTAGTGAACTAGGTTTTGAACTAAATCCCTTTTAGCAGAATTCAACATGTCACACGTATGGTATGAAACATAACTGTGGCGCGGGTTAGCACTATTAACAGCCATGTGCTCAAACTTGATTCTCATGAGAGTTTTAGGAAATAGCCCTATTTCCACGGTCGCGGCTTCACGACGCTCTCACTTAGGTGAATCCTCCAAAGATAGAAGTGACAAATGTCTATCTTGCGAGAGTTTGCCCGCCTCGGATTCATTTAGAGTAAAAACTCTTCCTTAACCATCACATTTACATCAACACTAATATCTTAGGGATGAGCAGGAGAATATAATTTAACAAAGTCTCCTTCTTTAAAGTGCTGGAATACGAGTCACACTATAAGGATTGTTCCTACCCATTGAACTTCCTTCATGGGATCTCCAATCACAGAAGTTGGGTTACTTCCTTAGTTGACTCCTTATGGGCTTAGACCCATCCCCCTCGATAAATCTAAGACTACACTCTTAGATAAACCTTTTGTTAACTGATCAGCAATATTCTTTTCAGATTTCACAAAATTCAAAGATACAACATTTTTATTCACCAAACTTTTAATAGATTTATACCTCACTTGCATATGCCTATTCATCTTTTTATTAGTATGTGCTTGTCTCACAAGTTCTATTACAGCTCTATTATCACAATGTATAGAAATAGCAGGTATAGGATTTTTCACAAGTGAAATATCAAGGAGTAAATTTTTAATCCACTCAGCTTCAATACACGTAGTGTCTAAGGCTATAAGTTCTGATTCTGTTGTACTTCTAGAGATAACGGTTTGTTTTTTAGAACCCCATGATACTGCTGCTCCACCTAACATAAATATATACCCGGTGGTAGACTTAACATCTAAGTTATCTGTTATCCAATTAGCATCGCTGTAACCTTCTACTACATTAGGAAAACCACTAAAGCAAAGTGAATAATCTAGAGTTCCTCTTAAATATTTAAAAACTCTTTCCACAGCAATCCAATGATCTTTACTAGGATTATGAGTATGTCTACTTAATCTCCCAATAGCATAAGCAATATCAGGTCTAGTCTTATTAGCAATATAGAGAAGTGATCCAATAATTTGAGAATATCTAAGTTGAGATACTGGTACACCACTATTTTTCTTCAAATTCATGCTAGGATCAAAAGGAGTTGAAACAGGTTTGAGATTATAATAATCAAACTTTTTAAACATTTTCTCTAGGATTCTAGATTGATTCAATGTAATACCTTTGGTTGTTTTCTCTAATTTCATACCCAAAATTATATAAGCTTCTCCTAAATCTTTCATATCAAATTTTGAAGATAAATAAGATTTCACATTTTTAATTATCTTTAAATTAGTTCCAAATAATAAGATATCATCAACATATAAACACAAAATAATACATTCTCCGTTATCTTCTTTATAGTATACACATTTGTCATGTTCATTGATTTTAAAACCAAATTCTAGAATTATCTTATCAAACTTTTCATGCCACTGTTTAGGAGCTTGCTTAAGTCCATACAAAGATTTAACCAACTTGCAAACTTTAAGTCCTTTAACCACAAAACCTTCAGGTTGCTCCATATAAATTTCTTCATCTAAATCTCCATTCAAAAAAAGCAGTTTTAACGTCCATTTGATGAATTTCTAAATTATAAATGGATGCTAGAGCAATTAAGATTCTAATGGTTGTGATCCTAGAAACAGGTGAATATGTATCGAAATAATCTATTCCTTTCTTTTGTGTAAATCCCTTGGCTACTAACCTTGCCTTATATTTCTCTATACTTCCATCAGGTTTTAATTTCTTCCTAAATACCCATTTGCAACCGATAGCTTTACTCCCAGGAGGTAGGTTAGTTAACTCCCATGTATTATTTTGAAGAATAGATTCAAACTCACTATTAATGGCTTCCTTCCAAAATGGTGCATCTAAAGATGATATAGCTTCTATAAAAGTATTTGGTTCTCCTTCAGTTAAAAAAGTATAAAAATCATCTCCAAATGTTTTCTCTATTCTAGTTCTCTTACTTTTTTTTTTTTTTTTTGATCGGCAAAGAAGACTTTATTGATGGAAAAACCAGTACAGAGTACAAAGCGAATTACATCAATAAAGAGAAAAAGGAAAAAGAAAATAAAGGAAAAAGGGAGGTGCAAAGGCATCACAATGGGCAAGATCATCCCAACGAGGTTGGCACCATCTAGCTCATCCTATCATTTGCTAGCACCCCCTGAGTTGGTGAGAGACCAACGAGAAACGACCAAAATAACACATCAAACAAATAAAAAGAATACTGCAAACAACCACTCCCAGCATTGGTGCCTGCTCTGCTAAGGGATGTAATGATAATCTGATATGGTGAATCAGTAAGGAGACAATCCACCTCTCTCTAGAAACACCACTCCTTATGCAACCACCAGAACTTTTATTCTACCTGACTCAAATAACACATTCCCTGAGATGGCAAACTAAGGGGCCAGATTACACCTGACCAACATACACCAGCAGAACCACAACAAATGGGCTAGATTACACACAACATACTAGAACTTACACAACAGCATACTATCATACCTTAGTAAAAAAGCAGCCCAGATTCAAGCCAGACCTTCCAAACATGCCGTAGCCTTCTATCAACCCAGACCAAGCACAGCAGATTGCACAAGCCCACACTGATGATCCTTCTCATATCTCTATGTGTTCCACGACAAGCATCACCTGCAGCAGATGATTGAGCATCCACCAACTTGGAAGAGAGCAAGGCATGCCAAAGATTCAGCTCATCTCAACCTGACCCACCCTCCCTCCATAAGTCAGCATCAGAACAAATCAGATTGACCCCGCAAGACACACATAACAATTCTGACCACACTGCAGCAGCTCAAGCTAGACATACCAATCCAGCCAGATCCATCCTCAAAAACCAGCAAACAGCCCAAACCCTACTATCTGCACTACCCCAAACAGCAGCAAACAACTTCAACCAACTCACCAAGCTTACAGGCACACCACTAGCTGCCCAAAACAAACAGCAAAACAACTCAGACACCAACCAGATCCACCATCAGACCACCACACCCTTTCAACAGATCCACCATCCAAAACCAGCAGTATGCATTAGCAACCACTGCAGCCAAAACACTTCCACTACACCAGCAGCAGCAATCCCCATCAACCTATCACCCATGATACATCAGCAGCAAAATCTTCACTGTAATGAATGCCTAACCTGCTGCAAGTTTTCCACCACATCATGAACAGAGTACTGCAGCTCACTACTATAGGCTTTGATCCACAAAGCTACTCTAAGCTTAATCAGATCGCAGGCCTCCTCCAAAAAATGTTGCTTACCATTAAATAAACATTCATTTCTCAGAGTCCAAATAGACCAGAGGACTGCAAAGGGAATGGCATTCCAGATTTTAGTTGCCAGCTTGCCCCATTTGATCCCTCTCCACCAATCCATCACCCCTTTAGCATTTTGAGGGAGCACCCAAAGCATACCCCACCAACTCAAAATATTAGACCAAATCCTCCAAGCAAACTGGCACTGCACCAATACATGATTATCTGTTTCCACATCCCAGCCACAGAAAACACACTCAATCCCAGCCTCCTGACTGAGGCATCCCACCCTTTGAAGGAAAGCTCTAGATTTAATTCTACCCTTCCAAGCGAGCCAACCAAAGAATTGCACTTTTGGTGGGGAAATATTGTTCCAGATCCACCTAGCTGACCCCGACCCTAGACCCATATCATTCCTGCTATACACTGAATTTACAGTGAACAGACCTGAAGATGAGGCAGTCCAAACCAAAGAATCATCTCGATCTGATAAGATAGGCCCAAGTGAAGTAAGATAGGATCTTAATCGTTCCACTTCATCCTCCTCCCAAGCCCTCAAACATCTCCTAAAATTGAAAGACCACCCAGCTGATCCACCTCTCCTGACAATCATCTGATTAAGATTAACTTCTTTGTCTGCTGATAGGTCATAGAGTCTGGGAAACTCATCCTTTAAACATCTGTTAGAAGCCCACGGATCCTCCCAAAAACTAACCCTCAGTTCATTCCCAACTTGATAGGCGGATTTATCCATGAAGAAGTTCCACAAATTGGGGCTGCTGTGTTCTAGACCAAGAATGTCCCCCCAGATTTTAGAGCACTGGGCACCATTAGCCAATAATGGTCTCCATCTCCCACCAAAGCTACCATACTTACTAATCACAATATCTTTCCACAAAACCTTATCTTCAATTCCAAATCTCCACCACCATTTAGCTAGAAGACACTCATTAAAATCCATCAACCTTTTAATACCCAACCCTCCCAGACTTGTATTCATGGTGACCTCCTCCCATTTTACCATGTGGAGCTTCTTTTTAATATCTGACCCTCCCCACAAGAACCTAGCTTGAATTTTATCAAGTTGCTTAGCCACACAAGCAGGAACTTTAAATAAAGAGAGGTAATAAACGGGTAATGAGGATAACACCGCTTTGAAAAGAGTTAACCTACCCCCAAAAGACAGCACCTTTCTCTTCCAAGACACAAGCTTAGATTTAAATTTGTTGATCACCGGCAGCCAGGTGCTCCTCTTCTTTGGGCTGGCACCAAGAGGCAAACCCAGATATGTAAACGGCAGCTTTTGGCTCTGGCAGTTTAATTGCCCAGCAAAACCATCCAAAACCTCCTCCTGTAATCCAACCCCATATACATGGCTTTTATGAAAGTTAATCCTCAAGCCAGACATCACCTCAAAGCACCTCAAAATTCTTTTAACATTCAAGACTTCCTGCTCCTCAGCCTTACAAAACACCACTGTATCATCTGCAAATTGCAAATGAGTGACAATAATCTCTCTAAGGCCTATAACAGCGCCTTTGATCAGCCCCAATGCTTGAGCTCTTTGGAATAACATATTTAACCCTTCCGCCACAATGTTAAAAAGAAACGGTGACAATGGATCCCCTTGTCTTAGACCTTTACCAGGAATAAACTCAGCAGTGGGTGAGCCATTAACAAGGATTGAAACTCTAGATGACTGCAGGCATTCCTTTATCCACCTGATCCATTTATTCTGAAAACCAAAGTTAGTCATCAAGGAAAAGAGACACTCCCAGTTTACAGTGTCGTAGGCTTTCTCAAAATCCAGTTTTAAGATCAGGCCCTTCTGCTTCTTCTTCTTCCACCAATCCACAACTTCATTGGAAATTAGCACTCCATCCAAAATGCTCCTACCACCAATAAAAGCAGATTGGGAGTCTCCTACAATTTTAGGCAACACCTTTTTGAGCCAAGATGCAAGAACCTTGGAAAGAATTTTATACATAGACCCAAGGAGGCTAATAGGTCTATAATCAGAAATACCATCGGGACATGCTGTCTTAGGAATTAGAGTTATGAAAAAACTGTTAATACCTTTAGCTAGGCGCCCATTAGCATAGAATTCATTGAAGAACCTCAAGATGTCCATTTTAAACACCTTCCAGCATTTTTGAAAGCACAACATATTAAATCCATCAGGACCTGGCGCCTTGTTACCATCACTTTCCTTCACCACTCTCCAGATTTCCTCTTCTGAGAAAGGTGCAACTAGCCCCGCAGAGTCCATATCCTGACCAATGTTCCTGAATAAACCTACAAGCTTTGGTCTGGAATTCCACTCTTCTGAGAACCTACTGATGAAATGGTTAAGCACCTCCTGCTTCACTTTATGAGGATCCTCATAAAGCTCCCCCTCAACTTTGATTGAGTTTAATAGGTTCTTATTCTGTCTGCTAGTAGCAACAATATGGAAGAACCTTGTATTTTTATCCCCTTTTAAGCTCCAATTTAGTCTAGACTTCTGCCTCCACATCCATTCCTCCCTCCTACTAAGAGACCAGACCTCCTTTCTAACCTCTCTTCTTCTCTTAAGCTCCTCCTCCTCCAGACTTCTGGATTCAGCCACTAGATCAATGGCATGAAGTTCCTCCTCTGCTACTTTCAAAGCGTAAGTGACATTTCCAAACACCTCCATATTCCACTTTTTTAGCACCGATCGAAGCACCTTAAATTTGTTCATTACCACAAAACCTGCCCAACCAGTAACAGCAGACTCCTCCCAAGATTTCTTCACAACAGTGCCAAAATTAGGATGAAGAGTCCAGGCATTTAAAAAACGAAAAGGCCTGGGACCCCAATCCCTACCATCTTCTACTAGGAACAGGGGACAGTGGTCAGAAACACTTCTTTCCAGGCCCCATAATTTTAAATTAGACCTGCACATCCATTCACTAGACATAAGAACTCGATCGAGCCTGCTCCACCTTTCTCCTTCATTAGCATTACACCATGTGAATTGTCGACCCATCATTGGTAAATCAATAAGTTCCAAATTTTCAATGAACTGATTAAACTCCTTCATTCCTTTGTCCCTCCTTGAACACCCCCTTCGTTCTCCGAGATTTCTTATTTCATTAAAGTCACCAATTAAACACCAAGGATTACTAAACGAAGGTTTTAGTCTACATAAAGTGCTCCAGAATTTGCCTCTCTCATTCACATCATTTGGGGCATGGATATTAATCAGGACACAATTGAAATTTGGCAGGAGAGTACCTGAAAGAAGAATGCAGTACCTATTACAACAGCATTGAGAAAGTCTGAAAACAGAAGTCTTCCAAATGCACAGCAGCCCCCCTGCCCTCCCTTCAGCATCAACTACCATAAACTCCATATCATCATCAGGCCACAGAGACTTTATGAAAAGTGATGAAACCTCAGATTTCTTTGTCTCCTGGAAGCAGGCAAAATCTACTTTCCTCTCCTTAATTAAAGACTTTATCTTCCTCCTTTTAGCTGCTTTACCGAACCCCCTAACATTCCATGATAAGAGCTTCATAAACACACATAACATGACACCTGACACCACCAAAAACTAACAGATCAACTCAGCATATCCTTGGGTAAGGCCCTATCCTTGTCTAGGACTTCCATATCCTTCAATTTTTTGATCACTTCCTCATCCTTACCACCGAAGCATATACCTAGAGCTTTGCCCATACGAATTGTTGCTTCTGCCTCGTCCAGCACCTCTTTATCACCATTAGAAAGCTGTCCATTTAGACCTAGATTTGCTGACGGCCCAAGCATCTCTTTGCTTGAACTTCTACCTGATGACACCGATCTTGCAGCCAACCCAACTTTAGCTCTGAAGGCAGCACCTCTGCTCCAGCTTCCCATGGCCGCTGCTCCTCCCTTGCACTCCCTTCTACCTCCACTGCCTTTTCTCAGAGTATCCGCAGCAGAGCTCCGAGATACAGTACCTCTAGGTCGCCTAACCAGCTTTTTCCTCTGTTTTAGCTCTCCCCTTTGCGAACCTGTGTTCCTTAAGGTGAAAGTGGGTTGAATAGATGCTGAAGCAGGCACAAAGTCCTGGACCAGTGCCAACTTATTATCAAGGCCCACACCACCTGAACTATTGCTACCATCCATAGGCCCATGTGCTAGTCCAACATACTGTGCTTCAACCAAATTAACTTCCAATGATATACTGCCTTTAGCAGGCCCATTTCCACTGAGGCTTCTCATGAACCCATGGACAACTCCCTCCTCATCCTCATGCTCACACACCTCATTGGTTAGTGGAAAAGCATGCAAATTTGCCTGGTTGATTCCTTCACCAGCTTTACCGACAATTTGCCTTCCCAAACCCACGCCCATCGTCTCTTCCACTTCCGAGGTAAAGCCATCAACAGAGAACCTCTCTTCCACCTCAGGAACTTTATGTGCCATCTCAGCCCTTCGTGATTTTAGACCTTCAGCATACGTGTCCACCTCCAGTTGGACAGAGTCTTCCACTTCAGCATCATCCTCTACTGAAGGCTTCCCGTAACCATCTTCATGGCCGTTCACCCCGATTGCACTGCATAGATCCTCTTTCTTCTGGACTGGTTTCCACTTGCTGGAGTCACCACTAAGTTTGGTTACCGTACCTTGTTCTTCACACACTCGAACTGGATATACCATATCCCTACACCTTATCTGAATCGCTGAATTAATATAGTGCAAAGTTGTTGTGGCAATCTTGATCCTCCCACAGCTAAAGTCCAACTGGTTTGATGTATCTTCATCCAGACAGAGTACTTCTCCCCAAAGTCGACCTATTTTAAGAAATGTATCAGTGCTCCAGAGGTTTAAGGGCACTCCATAGCAACTAAGCCACACTACTCTTTCCTGGACTAAGTGAAGACCCTTCGTCCACTCAGTGACTGACTCACACCATTCTTTTAGACAATCATCCAAAAGGATCATCTAGGACTTCTTCTCATCCGTTGACATAAATGACACCACTACGTTCTTTCCTCCACCTTTTCTTACAACTATATCCTTAGATCCAGACTGTAGGACAGCATTCCGAAACTCGGAGAACGTATCGTAGCATTTCAGCTTGACAATGATACTCTCATAAAGCCATCCATTCCCAGCATCCACCCCCATTATGACCTGCCTTTCATCTCCTTTCCTGTTGCCCTGCCGAACTGCCTCTGCATATGACTGGTGAACCATCGTCTTCTTTCCTACCCCAACATCATTTCTGTCCACAAAACCTTGCGGTTGACCTCTTGGATCCACCATATTTTTAGTTAACCCTCCTCCTTGCACCTCTCTTTTTGCCTTCTCAAACTCTGTCCACTTCACTTTGAGTTCCTTATCATCGCACCAAATACCATTAGTTTTTTGAATAGCTACCTTAACTGCCACTTGACAATCAAATCTGACAAATCCAAACCTTGTTCTTGTGGATTTCCTAGTCTTATTAGGAATGAAAGCATCCTTAACGATCCCAAACTTTGAAAATAAGGAGAACAGACCTTTTGGATTCATGGACCAAGGAAGGTTGTCTACAAAGATAGTAAAGATCTCCTTTCCACTCTTACGAGTACCATCCCTCGGATCCTGTCTTTTTTTCCCATACAGCACTGGCTGCCATCCTCCTTGTCCTCTACTGGCTTCCATTAGTGCCTTGAAACCAAATGTGGATAGTAATCTGATTCCCAGAGCAAAAGTAGTTCTCCATCATGTTCTCTTACTTCTTCTAGGTTCTATGTTTAGATGTTCAGAATCATCTCTCAAAGGGATAACACTAGTACTAGTAGTAGAAGTTCTATCTACAACCTGATTTGATATCCTAGTTTTATATGGAAAAATATCTTCAAAAAATGTAGCTTCACGAGATTCAATTATTGTATTATTCGTAATTTCACTAATTTTAGAATTTATTACTAGAAATCTATTAGCACTACTATTTTGAGCATATCCTAAGAAAACGGTATCCACAGTTTTAGGTCCTATTTTCTTACGTTTAGGTTCTAGAATTGCTACTTTTGCTAAACACCCCCACACTCTTAACATTTTAAGATTAGGTACTCGTTTTTTCCAGATTTCATAAGGTGTTTTATCATTATCATTCACAATTACTCTATTTAATATAACACAAGCAGTGAGTATCGCTTCCCCCCACAAGCTCTTCGGTAAACCAGAACTAATAAGCATTTCATTTATCATATCCATAAGAGTTCTATTTTTCCTTTCAGCTATCCCATTAGATTGTGGAGAATAAGGTGGGGTTACTTCATGAATAATTCCATGTTCTTCACAAAAAGTACTAAAGGTACCTACATTATATTCACCTTCTCTATCAGATCTAAGTTTTTTAATCTTTCTTTCTAATTGATTTTCTACTTCAGCTTTATAAATTTTAAATTTACTAAACACTTCATCTTTGGTTTTAATTAAAAATAAATAACAAAACTTAGAACAATCGTCTATAAAGGTTACAAAATACTTATTTCCTGCTCTAGTTAGTGGTCTATTAGAATCACAAACGTCACTATGTATAAGGTCTAAGAGTTGTAAATTTCTTTGTACAGATTTATAAGGTTTCTTAGGTTGTTTTGCTTGCACACATATTTCACATTTGCGTTTAACATCAATAGATGATCTAGGTACTAATTCTAAATCCATCATTTTCCTAATTTTCCTTAAATTCACATGTCCAAGTCTTTTATGCCATAAATCACAAACTTCAATATTGCAAATATTATGAGAGATATAATTAACTTCAAAAAATACATTCAATTTAAATAAACCATCACATACAAAACCTTTACCAATAAAAATATCATTTTTACTTATTTCAATTTTATTCGATTCCATTACAATTTTGTAACCTAACTGTACTAAACACGATCCACTAATAAGATTTCTTCTAACTTCAGGAACATATCGCACATCTCTCAAAGTTAAGATTTTTCCAGAAGTCATCTTCAAATCTATATCTCCAATGCCAAGTATTGGTGCAATTGATCCATTTCCCAAAGTTACACTTCCTCCACTTGATTTCTGGAAAGTTTTAAAATAACCACAATCAAAACACACATGTATATTAGCCCCAGAATCTAACCACCAATCTTGATATTCAAAAGTAGAATTAATTTCAGGATTATACCTAAAAGATGGTCTGGCAATTTCTTCTTTCTCCAAAATCATATTCACTTGAGCATTATGACCTTGATTTCTTTGCTTATTGTTGAACCTTGGTTTATACTCATCAGTCTTCTTAAAAAAACAATCTTTAGCATAATGATTGGCTCTTCCACATACATAGCACAACCTCTTGCCACTCCTTTGTCCCTTAAAATTATTAGCATTGGCTTGGTAGTTGTTATTATGATGTTTGCCATTTTGACCTCTAGATTTAAACTTAAGGTTGTTCTTGAAAATTTTACCTTTAGGTCGAATGTTATTCCTATTGTTGGAACTACTCTTATTCCCATTCTCCACCACATTTACCTTAGGCGTTTTCTCTTTTCCAGTTTCTAGACTTGATCTATGTTTCTCTTCCACCCTCAGTGTATTGATTAATTGAGTTAATGACAGATCTCCTTGTTTATGCCTAAGACGCTTAGCAAAGTCATTCCAAGATGGAGGTAATTTATCGATAAGGCAAGACACTTTAAACTCCTCACTACAAGTTGTCCCTTTCTTTTCTACTTTTCTAAGTAGTTCTTGAAACTCATGAATTTGGTCTCCTACAAGTATGTCATCTTTCATTTTATAACCATTAAAATTAGAGACAATGAACCTATCAATACCAGCATCTACAGTTCCATATTCGGCCTCTAAGGTTTTCCATAGTTCTTTTGCAGTCGATGTGGTTGACTGATATACATCATATAAATGGTCAGATAACACACTAAGGATCCTGTTATAACAATGAAATTCGATTTGTTCGGGTGACAACCAAGATCCAACAAAATCCTGATCTTCTATGGCAGACATAAGACCCAACACGGTCAACCAATATTTTGTTTGTTTTTGCCATCTTTCAAAATTGTTACCATTAAATTTTTCAGGTTTCACACTAACAGTTTCTTCTAAATTAGCCATTTTAAATATTTAAAGAACAAGAGAGCAAAGGAGTATCTTAATCTGTAATAACAATAAAACAAACGCTAATGTTATTGAAGGTGTAAATTTAATTACCAACTATTTAAGGATAGATTAACAATAAAAATAAAAAATAAAAATAAACAGATTTTGATACAGATCAATTTAAACAAAATAATACTAAACAAATATCATGAATTGTATAAAACGCTCTATAACTCAGAAAAACTACACAATAATAATGTCATACAGATCAAACTTAAACAATCAAGCCAAACAAGTTCTGTAGCCTTTGGATAAACAAATAGAATGATAACAATAAAAAAATACCACTCAAAAATATCTACAAGTTAGTGATCTATTTGCTTTTCCAGGAAGGGAAAAAAAAAAAAACAAGTCAAACACACAATTTTCCTATTGGCTATTTTACTCCTGCCAATAGGATTATGTAACTGTTCTATGGATATTGATGCAAACAAGAGTTATTGATAACTGCCAATAGTTATATATTTTTTTCCCGAAACGCTGTGTCTCAGAAATCAAACAAATCAACACCCCAGTCAAACAAAACAACAAAACAATAGAACAATATTTGATTACTACGTTATGAGTACAATATTTGAACAGAATGGTAAAAATTGAATTTCTACACAACGTAATATATATTTAAAAAAAAAAAAAACAGTAACGACTTTAGATTGTTTGAGAATTGACTAATTAATTATTTTAAATCAGTTTAATAGAATAAAATTGAAAATAAAACAGATTCTGAAAAATAGGTTTTACAATTCAATATATACTATATATACATATATATAACAGAATAAGTAAAAGATGAAAGAATTCAGTAAATAGCCTGTGTGATTGTGAGAGGCACGTCAAAGACGCTGTCCTAAAGTCGTTATGCGCTCCCTCCGTGCAGGTTCTAACGATCACAAACGACTCCAAGATACAACCCAAGAATTCACAGGAATCTGATACAATGCACAGTTGTACTAGAAGAATTTGCCAAGTCTGTTTCAGTAGCCCAGAAATATGGAAGATATATAAAATACTGTAAAGAGAAGAAGGAGAGAGAGAAAAACAGAGTACGTTACTTTTTCCTGAGTAAGAGTCATATTTTAAATAGACTCCTTGATGTCTGTTGGGAACAGACATACCCATTCATTTTGAAAACAAATACAAGTTTAAAATTCAAACAAATAATACTATTAAAAGAAATAAATAAATAAATAAATACAAATAATAATAAAAAAATAAAATAAATAAATAAAGT
Source organism: Camellia japonica (assembly GCA_030407325.1). NCBI lineage: Eukaryota > Viridiplantae > Streptophyta > Magnoliopsida > Ericales > Theaceae > Camellia > Camellia japonica. The sequence continues at coordinate 178,392,593 of JAPPVO010000036.1, forward strand.
TTTGAAGCTTTAGGAAATCTCCAACAATAATTTCTAATAGATTTCAAACAGATAACAGGTATGTGAGATATAGAAAAGATGAGATAATTTGGTCATTTCACTGTTTTATTAACAACATCAAAGAGTGTGTGACCATTTGATTGTTGAAGGGCGTAATTGTATATTTATAATTTAAAGATTAAAATAATATTTCATAATAGTTTAAGGAATTAAAATGATACTTTATGATAATTCATGGGATCTCACTACTTAGTAATAAAATAATTAAAATCATGGTACATGATCTTGAATCTTACAATTTACTCATGGTTGAAGGATAAAGGCAGGGGTGTATGTGATACATTTTGATAGTTAAGGAAGTCTAATTGTAATTTTTTTTAAAAGTTTAAAATGTCAAGTGATTATTTTAAAATTTAAAAAGTCAAAGTGATAATTAGTAATAGGTTAGGGGTTTCTGCATAAATAACCTAAATGTTTAGATCAAAAAAGTATACTAGAATCACTGATATTTATTTGAAGGCTAAGGCTTGTTTTAGGTACAATAAATAAATAAATAAATGAACAATTTATTAGTTTATTGACTTATTTAGATGATATCATCTCTTTCATCAATCTATTTATTATATAAGGAAAAGATAATTTTTAAGAAGAAGCATTCTATGAGCTCCAAACTCTCATTCTAAAATTATTGAATTTTCTTAATTTTAAACAATTAAAAAAATTCTCATTAGCTAGCTTCCATTTACTTTTTATTTTACAATCCCACATCGGGAAAAGAAATAAAAAGTGACTTGTTTCACATACATAAAGTGAATTTTATACCCCCATTTATATAAGCAAAAAAGATTTTTAGTGAGAAGTCTTATGATCAATATCTCATACTATTTTTTTGGATTTTCTTAATTTTAAATAATTAAGAAAATTCCCATTGATTAGCTTCCATTTAACTTTTATTTTACAATCTCACATAGATGTTTTGATTTTAAAAATAATTTTGTATGAGATTTTGAAACTCTCATAACATCTCTCCTTAAAAGTGTTCTTTTAAAATATATAGATATATTGATAATCTCAACGTTACTCTTACTGCTCCTTATTACAAAAATTATGAGATAATTATAATAATTTTAAATTTATAAATTATGGGATAGATTATTATAATTTTAAATTTATATTGTGTCAATTTTAAATTTAAATTAATAGATTGCTTCCCATATTTAGTGACAGTTTAAATTTTAAAATCAAATTTAAAAGTTTTAATTAATTAATTTTTGTGTAAGCTGGTTGGTCTTTTGACCTAACTGATTAAGCTAAATTGTTTTTGGTTTGAATGATTTGCTAATTTTACTAAAATATATTGGTTAGATTTGTTTGATTCGAAATAAACTAAAAAACTGAGATTGCCTGATTAGAAATAAACTTTTGACCCAAACAATTGTTAATTTTTATTTTACAATCTCACATCGAGAAAAGAAAGAAAAAGTGAGTTGTTTCACTTATATAAAGTAAATTTTATAAAGGGAGTTTTGAGGGAAAAGCCTTCTAGAAGCTCTAAACCCTCATTCTTAAATTATTGAATTTTCTTAATTTTAAATAATTAAAAAAAATTTCATTGGCTAGCTTTCATTTACCTTTTATTTTACAATCCCACATTTGGGAAAAAAGAAAAAAGTGAATTATTTCATTTACATAAAGTGAATCTTATACTCTCATTTATATAAATTATTGATTTTTCTTAATTTTAAACAATTAAGAAAATTTCCATTGGTTAGCTTTCATTTAACTTTTATTTTACAATCCCATGTAGAGGTTTTGATTTTAAAAATAATTTTGTATGAGATTTTGAAACTCTCATAATATTTAACTTTAAAAAAATTACAATCCTATATCGAGAAAAGAAAGAAAAAGTGAGTTGTTTCACTTAGATAAAGTGAATCATCTTATATTCTCATTTAATATTGTAGTATTGTACATATTTTAGTTCAAGATGGTTTAAATTTTAAAATAAAGTTAAAAAGTTTTAATTAATTAATTTTTTTTTTGTAAATTGGTTGGTCTTTTGACTCAGCCGATTACGCTGAATCGTTTTCAGTTTGACTGATTCACTGGTTTAACCACGGTTTTAGCTATTCTATCAAAATATATATTGCCTAGATTTGTTTGATTTGAAATAAACTAGATTGACCTTATTAAAAATTGAATGACTGACGGGAAATTCTTCTTAAATCGGTTGCCCAGGCTATTCCCCCCTATGCAATGTCTTGCTTTTTACTCCCCAAGAATCTGTGCTCTGAATTGAATGCGCTTTTGAGCAATTATTGGTGGAAAGGTGACTTTGACAACAAAGGTATACATTGGGCAGCGTGGGACAAACTAACAATGCCTAAACTCCAAGGAGGAATGGGTTTCCGAGATTTCCGTTCCTTTAATAGAGCTCTATTAGCTCGTCAAGGGTGGCGGCTCAGTCAGTTTCCTAACTCCTTCTGTGCTCAAATGTTCAAGGGTCGGCATTACCCTCATTCAGATTTTTGGACTGCCAGAAAAGGACTGCGGGCATCATAGGCGTGGACTAGTATTCTGGAGGGTCGAGGGTGTTAAATAGAGGGGTCAGATGGCAAGTTTTTAATAGAAAGTCCATCAATTTCTGGAATGATAAATGGGTAGCTTCTTCTCCAGACTTCTGTGTCACATCTCAGAAACCTATGGGATGTCAGCTAACAAAAGTGAGTGAGGCAATTAACCCCAATACCAACTGCTGGAATTTAAATATGCTGCACAGTGTGATCTCTAAGGATGAAGTTGATAAGATTTGCTCGATTCCAATTGCGACTGAGCCTCAAAAAGATCGGCTTATTTGGCATCATGATCCGAAAGGACTCTATTCAGTTAAGTCAGGATACCAGGTGGCAGTCACGGACTCATTGCATCATTTTGAAAATCGACCTTCATCCTCATTTCAGATGCCCGAGCAAGTCTGGAAGTTCATGTGGGCCCTCCCAATACCTCCAAAGCTTCGAAACTTTTGGTGGCGGGCGTGTAACAATTTGTTGGCTTCCAAAGCTAATCTTTTTCGGCGTCATTGTGCTCGGGATGAGTTATGTCCTATCTGCAATCGGGAAACTGAAACAGTGGAGCATTTGATTTGCGGCTGTGACTGGACGCGGGCAGTGTGGTTTGGGAGTAGCTTGAACATTACGACAAATTTTAGTCCTATTGTTTCGATTAAAAGATGGACCTGTGAAGTGTATCAGAATATCTCAAACCAGTCTGAGAGAGTGGATTATTTTTGTCAGGTAATTTGGTTGGCTTGGCACATATGGAAGTGTCGGAATGACTTGGTTTTCAACCACCAGCCCATCGACCCTTGCTCTGTCATCTTTAGAGCAGCCAAGGACTCATGTGAACATGCTTCAGCACTACAGGCTTTTCATCATAACCCCACTCGGCTGGATTCCCATCGAGCACCGGAAAGAGTGTGGATACCTCCTCGGTAGGGCAGATTCAAAGCAAATTGTGATGTAGCACTCAGACCTGGAACCTCCAGAGCTTCGGTGGCTGTGATTTTTCGTAACAGTAGTGGCTCAGTAGTGGAAGGAGCAGCTCGTTTTGAGGATATGGAATCAGTTTTGCAGGGTGAAGCTTTGGCGATTCGATGGGCATGCCTTATGGCTCGGTCGTTGAATCTCTCTCAGGTGGAAATTGTTGGGGATAACAAATCTGTGATCTGTTTGTGTGCGTCCGAAGATGATCCTCCATGGAAGTGTGCTCCTATCATTAGTGATATTAGAAGCATAGCTAAACAGTGTAATCTTTCCTTTTTATGGACTCCTCGTGAGGCTAATAGTGCTGCGCATTGGACAGCGAGGGCCTTTTTAAATGGAGTTCTCCCCTCCAATTGGGTGATCAATCCCCCTGTTGGCTTATGTAAGGCTTTAGCCTTGTGCTAGTAATGCAGTTTTCGCCTTTTCCTCTCAAAAAAAAGAAAAAAAAGAAAAAAGATATTGCTTGATTAGAAATGAACTTTCCGTTCAAACAATTGTTAACTTTTATTTTACAATCCTACATCAGGAAAAGAAGGAAAAAATGAGTTGTTTCACTATATAAATCCTATGCTCCCATTTAATATTGTAATGTTGTGTATGTTTCAGTTCAAGATAATTTAAATTTTAAAATTAAAATAAAATTTAAAAGTTTTAATTAATTAATTTTTGTATAAGTTGATTGGTCCTTTGATCTAGCCGGTAGGGTAAATCGTTTTCGGTTTAATTGATTTGCTGGTTTAATCGCGATTTTAACGGTTTTATCAAAATATATTGGTTAGATTTGTTTGATTCAAAATAAATTAAAGATTGATCTAATTAAAGATTAAACGGCTGAGATTGCTTGATTTGAAATAAACTTCCTGTCCAAACAATTGTTAAGTTTTATTTTACACAATCCCACATCTGGAAAAGAAAGAAAAAATGAGTTATTTCACTTATATATTATATAAGGAAAATGATGGTTTTAGAGAGAAGATTTGTAAGAGTCCCAAACCATCATTTTAAAATTATTAAATTTTCTTAATTTTAAATAATAAAGAAAATTCCTATTGCGTAGCTTCTATTTAACTTTTATTTTACAATCCCACATCGAAAAAAATAAGGAAAAAATGAATTGTTTGACTTACATAAAATGAATCTTATGCTTCAATTTATATAAATTATTGAATTTTCTTAATTTTAAACTATTAAGAAAATTCTCATTGGCTAGCTTTCATTTATTTTTTATTTTACAATCTCACATTGAGAAAAGAAGAAAAAAGTGAATTGTTTCATGTAATAACCGTCACCACTGATTACTGATTTAGCACTAATTACTGCTAAACTGAGACTGATTATGATTGATAATTGAATTCATTGAAATACTGAACTGACTGACTGAGATCCGAGACTGATAGATTGACTGTAACTGTTTAAACGCATTTTCTATCTGTTAATTGTTAATCGATCTGTTCATGTTCTGTAATTTAAACTGCAAATTGAAGGCCTTACCGGCGGCCGAATCGGAAATGGATCAACGTTTTATGATCATTGGAATTTATGTGAATTAATGGTATATTTAATTGAAAATCGATTTGGTATGATTAAATTAGATAAAATAAGTTAAATCAAAGAGTTGGCTTTATTTACCGTTTTGCCACCTAGTGGCCCTTTTCATATAAAACATATTGAGCCTTTTTCATCCAAACAAAACATTTTCATCAGCCCATTCTTGAGCTCATAACCGACCAAGAGAGAGAGGAAGTAAGGGGAGTGAATTCAACTTGTTGATTTGCTTGGAAATTGAGGGAATTATTGTGATAATTGCAAATTGAGCCTCCATACCTCTAATTCATGACTTAGGTAAGGAATTCAACTTCTTAATTGTGCCTTTAAGATAGTTCTTGCATGTTCATGCTAGATTGATGGAGTTTAGAGCCAAGACATGGTTTAAATGTTGAATTGTAGCTCTAATCTTGCATGCATGTGTATATTGAAGAGTTTTAGAGTGTTTTCATGGCAAAATGTTGCATGCATGCTCTTGATTATGTTTAAGTCCATGATTTCATCTTGTTTTGATAAGAAGTGGCTCTTTAGAGCATGATTTGAAGCTTGGAAGCTAGCTAATTGCATGCATGTTTGTATTGTTGAAGTTTGAGTTGATTTCATGGAAATTGTTACATGCATGTCCAAGTTCTAGCTAAGGTTCATGAAATCATCTTGTTTTTGAAGTAATAGGCTCATTTGAACTGGTAATTGGAGCCTTGAAGTTGTTTAAGTTCATGCATGTCATGTTTGTATCATGTTCATGAAATTTGATTTGAAATGGATTTGAAAAGGAGTTTGATTGAAACACCATTGGGCTTTGATTTCTCAAATTGACTTTCGAATCATGTCATTCTATGTGTTTGCAAATGTTTTCCAGAAATTTGGCCCAAGAGGATTGAATTTGGTATTTGAAACTTGAGTTTTGAACTTGGAGTTCGAATCTGGATTTTTCCAGATTTTGGTCGTCTGCTCGAGCGGGGGGAAGTTCCGCTCGAGCGGGGAAATTGAGCTCCCAGCATCTTGCATTGTTTTATAGTCCGCTCGAGCGGAGGATTGGGTAACACGCTCGAGCGGGCGTCGAGCGGGCGTCGAGCGTAAATTTCACCCATCTAGTACTTTTTGGTCCGCTCGAGCGGGAAGTTGGCGCTCGAGCGGGGACCTTTGTTTCATGTCCGTTCGAGCGGGGAAACCTGCGCTCGAGCGGGACCTCTGATTTTCTGAAATTCTGAAACTGTCTTCTGAATGCATCCTTGCATCCTCATTCCATTCTAGGCATTCCTAGGCCTAGTTTAAGACATCTTAATGAGGATATAGATGTAGAACACACCAAGGCAAATTAGGGACTAAGTTATTATCTTTTCCAATTGTGTAGCTTAGTGTGTGTTCAATCTGTTAACTGTGTAAGGTTGGCCTTTCGAGGAGACGCTCTAGCTTACTGTAGCCCAGAACTCTGTGAGTAACAACTGTGTAAAGATATGTTCAAAATGATTATCTTCTGAACAATTAAACTGTACTGTTTCTGAATTGATACTGTTAACTGAATGAATGTATGTCCTATATTCTGAACTGTATTGTGGCATCCTTAGCAACTACTGTTACTGACTGTTACTGTTACAGAGATCTCTGTCGGTTTCCTTGTTGGAACCACCACTGTTTGATGGCCATCAATGACTGTTCGGTCTTTTTAGACCTACTGTTTACTGTTATGCTAATGGATGTACCACATATGACTGTTTACTATACTGAACAATTGATATACTGATTGAAACAACTGTTTTCAATACTGAAAGACATTCATTCTAAACCCCTTTACGCTTTATGTTATTCACTGGGCTTTAGCTCACTGCTTATATATATATGTAGGTGTACAGGCACCGGACCGTGGCTAGAAGCGTCGGGGTAAACTCCAGTTTTGTCAAGCCAACCACTGTACCTCACTGCGAGGTTCTGAGCCTGTCAAGCTATGGCTTAGGGGTGTTTTAATCTCCCTGTCTGTCTTTGTACCTGTGATGTACTACTGTATAGACGGAATGTTTTGCACTGTACCGTACTGTTTAATAGCGATTAAGTCCCTGTACTGAATAATTGTATATGTGATGCATACTGTTCTGTACTGAATATCTATATGTATGAAAAGTTTTTTTGCATACAGACTGTCACAGCTCATTGGACATTATTTATTTACTGTATTGGCTTCCGCCATGCCCCTGTACTCTGTATTACTGTATTATTGTTAAGCAAGCCTTCGGTAATCTCGGATTACTGGCCGGTTACGGTGCTAAACCCATAGGGGCGGGTTTGGGTCGTGACATTTCACTTACTTAAAGTGAATCTTATGCTTTCACTTATATAAGCAAAAAGAGATTTTTAGTGAGAAACCTCATAATTAATATCTCATACTATTTTTTTTTGATTTTCTTAATTTTAAACAATTAAGAAAATTTCGATTGGCTAGCTTCCATTTAACTTTTATTTTACAATCCCACATAGATGTTTTGATTATAAAAATAATTTTGTATAAGATTTTGGAACTCTCATAATATCTCTCCTTAAAAGTATTATTTTGTAAAATAGATAGATATATTGATAATCTCAATGTTATTGTTACTGCTCCTTAATACAAAATTATGAGATAATTATGATAATTTTAAATTTGTATTTAAAACTTATAAATTATGGAATGGATTATTATAATTTTAAATTTATATTGTGTCAATTTTAAATTTTAATTAATACATTGCTTTCCATATTTAATGACAATTTAAATTTTAATAAAATAAAATTTAAAAGTTTTAATTAATTAATTTTTGTGTAACCTAGTTGGTCTTTTGACCTAACTAATTAAGCTAAACCATATTTAGTTTGAATGATTTACTGGTTTAACCGTGATTTTAGCGGTTTTAAATATTACGATGATTCTTTCTTACTCAATAAGTTTTTAATTTTTTTTTTAATTATTTCCCTCTCAAAAACCAATATAATAATTTTTGAAAATTCATATATTTTTATTATAAAATAGTGAAATATTATAACTATGTCATTTTTTTTTATAATAAAGTATAATTTTAATTATTAATTGTCAATACAAGAATTTTAATCTATCTATATTATATGCTATGGTAAAAAAACATTAAAACAAAATCCTTAAATTTATATATAAAATTTTATTTACGGAGATAAAATATAAAAAAAATTAAATATAATTACCATATTTTTAATAAGTAATATATTATTTATCCTGTAAATAACGGGTCATATACTAATTTTCTATATATTACGAAGTGACCTATTATAGTTACACTGGCATTGGGTGAACCTTTATACAGGCCTGAGTTTAATTTCAGTGGCCAATTGCATTTTGGGTGAACCTTTATTATACATTAGGGAATCACAGAATAGTGGAGCAATTTTTCACAAAAACATGGGGTGCTGTGATGGGTGCAAGGCAAAAGCTGTGCGGGTGTAACTCACAGTGCGGCTGCCAAAAAAGAAGCAATGAAACACCACACAGCAGCATCCGCTTCGTCGAAGAATCCCGTTAAGTTCAGGATGTAAATTTCCTTCTCTATCTCTCTCAATTTTTCTTATTATTTTTACTATTAGGGTTTAGTTTATTCTTGAATAAACTTTATCAATTGAAGAAATGGTCGTTTTGCTCGACGAATCCCTTTCCAATGGTAACATTACCTCTTTGGAACGCAGTCCAACTGCCGATAATTTAGTTCCAATTCGTCTGGACATCGAGATCGATGGTCAGAGGTTCAGAGATGCGTTTACCTGGAACCCTTCTGGTATTCAATTTCTCTCTCTCTCTCTCTCTCTCTCTCTCTCTCTCTCTCGAACTTCATTACCCTTTTCCCACTCTCAATGTTACTTTACTGCTTTCGTTGTTGCTTTGCATTTATCATTATTATTGTTTTTAGTTAGTTGTTCCAATCTACTTTTCAAATTCTGCTTTAATTGGTTCCTACATTGGAATGGATGGTGAGGTGAGGTGAGGTGAGGTGTAATTAATATACATTATCCAGTGGACATGTTTCATATATTGGTTATCAAAGAGTTTCTCTGTTTTTGTGAAAATACTGCAACGAGGCCAAATAAATGATGCAACTCTGGGACATGATAACGAAGTTGCATATGAATGTTTTTCTTGTTCGTTCCCCTTTGTGTTGTTTTTTGTTTTTGTGATATGAGTCCCAATATGAGTTGTTGGTCATTGAAGATCTATAAAATTCTCTTTTACATCCAATGAACTATTCACACGTGTTCTTGAATATTATAGATCCAGATTCAGAGGTGGTAGTATTTGCAAGGAGGACAGTTAAAGACTTAAAGCTTCCTCCAGCATTTGTTACACAGATTGCTCAATCCATTCAAGTAAGTGAACAAGTAAAACACAAAATTTAAAAGAAGAAGGAAAAAAACTACTTCACTATCTTTTTAATGTTTCTTTTCAAATTTGAATTTTTGCAGTCACAGCTGACAGAATTTCGATCTTTTGAAGGGCAAGATATGTACAATGGGGAGAAGATTGTCCCCATCAAGGTATGTCTTAGTTATCACATAATGCTAGTTGCTTTTTTTGATATTTATCTTGCTGAACTTTCTTCCTTTTGATATTTGGTCATTAACGTCAAGGTTGTGAGTGGTGTCAATTGACCCCACTCAACTTTGAAAAATATTTAATACCTACATAGTGTCACGCAAAATTTTAGGGTGATTCCATAAATTGATTCCATAGAATTGTTTATATATATATGGAAATCCTTTTTTCTTAAATTGTTGATTTATACAGATTCATTTAGGCAAATTATCAAACACTTAGTGATCTATTCAACCAATTTCCAAACAATCAATCAATTGACCAATTCATGATTTGATCTCTATCAATTCACGGGATTTTAACATGGAAAACCTCCAGTTAAGATGAAAACCACCAGCCAATGGCTACAAATCAATCCACTGTATAACCCAGTGTTATTAAAGGCGCGCCTAGGCATGTGCCTAGGCCCAAGTCCCATCCAGGCCCAAGGTTTAGCCTCGAGTGTTCCAGGCCAGCGACTTCAATAAGGCGTGCGCCTAGGCCCAAGTCCCATTCAGGCCCAAGGTTTGCGCTTTGTAGTTTCCAGGCCAAGCGACTTTGATAAGGCACACGACTGATCCAAGGTGCATAAGGCCCAAGTCTTGAGGGCTTTTTTTATTGTACTTTAATTGGTTTTTTTTTTAAAATCTGACTATTGATTTAAGATGATGCAGCTACAAAAGATCCCTACTCTTATTACATATGCCAATTATAACTGAATGATTACAAAAGAAGTGTTACAATGAGACGGTGAATCATATCGTTTAATTCCAAGTCCTTTTCTTACTAGGATATTCTTGTGCAATGTGACCATACCCTTGACCTTCATAGCATTAATTCCAAGTCCTTTCCATTCTTCTCAGTTTTAGAACCAATTTTGATCTTGTCATTGCTTCTGTTCTTTTCTTTTGGTTGATTCCTGAGAATAATCTTCTTTTTTTGATTATTTTTTTGAATTGCTTTATAATTAGAATCATCATCTCGGGATCAAACTCAATTTATCATTGGACTTCTTTGCATCCCATATGAGAAATTGAAAGCAACACTCTTTTGTTTCTTAGATGGAAGCAAATTAGTCACATAATTTTTTTTTTCATCGGTAGAATAAAAGAATTTCATTAAAAGAGAAAGTTTACATAGTGACAGACCAAGTGAAGCCAAAAAAAAAACATAAAAGCCAGACCAGGAACTGGCCAGGGTAGCAAGCATCAAGGCTGAGACAAATCAGTATCCCTAGCGGAGGAAAATTAGCAGCTATGTAGAGTGCTAAGCCAGGATAAAATGAAGTAGTCCTTCACGGGCTAGAGAATGAGCTGCCTTGACTTCCAACTGCTAAATTTTTGAGATACAATCTCCTCCAAAAGAAAACGGTCACCTATCTATCACAAGTTACTGTTGAAAGAATTATTTTGAAACAATCACTAACCAATCGACTGCCTATCGATCTCTGCATTTT
>JAPPVO010000036.1:178403799-178481299 GCA_030407325.1 Camellia japonica
ACTGGCCATCTATTCGTCTTTCTTTCCCACAGACGGCGCCAAATTGTGTGAGTGATTTTCTGATCACACTGCCCTCCTTAGTGATTCAGTTGTAGAACACAGGCAGAATAGATGGCACCCTGCAGTCCTGCACAGAAAGAAAAGGCTCCGGCGGTGGTTCTTCCACCCGGGGGCACTCCGACGATCAAGTCAGTATATCTCTCAAAGATAATCAAGTATTCAACTCACAAGCTTGAGCATAAAAAGCATACCTTAGACCCATGGGGGTGCCTCTCTTTTATAGCCAATGCAATCCTAGTCCCTATAGGAGCCTAACTCCAATGGACTCAGGATTACTGCCAATCTGGAACTCCCAGTGGGATTAGGATAAACCCTCTAAGAGTTTCATCTTTACCCAAACTGAAGTATTCTCTCAATCTAGGACTCTTGTCCTTTATCCGCTTATCTCGGATTCCGATATCTTCAGAGATAACCTCGGCAACTCTGAGATTACCTCGGCATAACTACCACGACACGTGGCACCTCAGCTGACACGTCGGCGTCACCATGCCACGTGTTGGTACTCAGAAAATATTTCCCCACAATATATATATATATATATACAGGCTAGACAAAAAGGGACTTAGCCCTATTTACAAAATAAACAAAGACTTGTTTAACCAAACAAGAAGCAAAACTTGTACTTGTGTACTTAGCCATAACCACTAGACATATCCGGAATCTCCACGGGAGGCACATAGGTAGGGCTGTTCAAAAATCCGTTTAAACTGGTAATCCGGACCGAACCAGACCGAATCATAGGTTTGGTTCGGTTCTATTAAGAATTGGTGCGGTTTCGGATTAAGAAATATGAGAACTGTAAAAACGGTTCGATTAATGGATTTTATGAAAAAACCGTCGTTCGAATCGAACCGAACCGAACCGAATTTTAAAAGATATATATATATATATATAATATCAAGTTTTATTTTTATTAATTGGGTTTTTATAATTCTAATGATATTAGGATGGTATATACATATAATATTAAGTAATGCCTTAATATTATTAGTTTTTATCATGAGTTAAATGTAATTAGTTTAAGTAATTATTTTGCTAATATTAACAATTTATTCTTGTAAATAGAAATTTTTGGAGCCGTAAACCAAACCGAAACCGAACCGTTTTTTCGGTTTGGTTCTGGTCCGGTTTTACAAGTGTAACGGTCTGGTCTGGTTCTCAAAATCACAGAACCGTTAGGATCGGTTCGGTTCTTGGATTTTCTCAGAACCGAACCAATCCGGACCGTGTACACCCCTACACATAGGTTGGCTGACAAAACAAAGTCCAGGCAGAAGCTCTAGGCCTAGTCACGCGGTTGGTCACCTACATACATAAATAATACAGTGAGCTAGAGCCCAGTGAATAATAACAGAGTAAAAATTTTACTGAATGATGTTTATACAGAAATAGAGTCTTGTACATAGAATAGATTCATATTTGTATTCTTACTCAATTCATATACAAAAATTAGAGTTCATGCTTAATCTTACATAGTACATCCGTTAGCGCTACAAATCACATACAAAGCATCAAACGTCATACTTGTCAGTTCCGTAAAGGAACCTCCAGCCGGGTGTAGAATACTTGTCAGTTCCATAAAGGAACCTCCGGACTAGGAACTTGTGTAACATGCCCGCGAGGGACCTCAACGGGTTACAGTTCGGACTCCCCTCTGTTTTTGTTTGTTGCGGTTCTTAATCTGAACCAAAGAGTCCAACTCTGGCAAATCGTTTTGAGAAAAAACAGATTTTGAAAAGAAGTGCCAAACATGGACTGCTTTGCCAGATACAGAGTCGCCACCTAAATATTTTTAAAATGGGGGAATTTAGGAAACCCTGACTCGGTGCCAAAGGCCACGTGTCCGTCATCACCAAAGTTGCCTCAGCTCGGGAACTTGGGTACGATTGGGGAAGGTCAACTATGAGCACCCCCTCTCGCCCGGTCTGAAGACCGGCCTCTACTAACCATGATATCCGTTTTTGAAAACGTTATGTGTTCTTATACCAATTATTAGCCTAGAATTACTATGTTATGCGCGCAGCAAACAAGTATAGACTAGATTGCCATAATTTGGAAACAAGCATTGCATATCCGTTTGTTTGGAAACGTTTTGGAATTTGCTACTCACAAGTAGGCTTAAAACACGGATTTCAACGAGTTGTTCCAACTCAAGCAATCCAACCTCCACCCACGGGCATTCAAACAGTTTATCTCACATAAGCATTTAGCCACATGGTAATCATGCTGTCATGTTGACATTCACACGCATGCGATATGCTAAAGCACAAAAACTTACCTAGTACTCCAAGCCAAAACAGAAACTAGTTAGTAATCATATGCATGATCCTAGTTCATGTTAAGTGTCTAATGCAACACAAGCAATGGTGCAATCTAGACAGGCTCGGTTATCCTAAGCATGGCATGTGAAATGCTACAAGTAACAAGTATTCAATTTGGAAATTGAAATACAATGCAGTTAGCGTGATGTACCGAGCCCGGTGCATGTAAGACAAATGTATGGATGCACGCATGCTATCATACTGTATGCTAATTTAAATATGCCCTAATCTACCACCATCGTAAGCAAGTAAATAAAAGGGAAGAAAGAAATGGGGGTTGGAAGACATACACACACTCACGCACACTTATTACAAATTTGCCCTCGCCCGGAGGGACCAAATAAATATTACAGTCCGAGCAATAAATAAATAAATTGTTACAAAATTTCTAATTACTTAACAAATCAAATGCACAAGGGAAAAGGCCGCAGCCCCGCCTCGGGATGCGCGAATGATGCATGCTCGAATCCGACTTGCCTGGAAAACCCGCACCATACCACTACTGCCCCTGTTTTCACTGTCCTGCCTTTCTGAAATCTGCCAAAATCCCAGGAAACCTTCTAAGAACACTGCAGTACACCACCGGCTGGAGGAAGTGACCACCGGCCGTTCAAAATATCCATCGGCTACTTGAGAAGTTATCGGCCACAAACAAATGGCCGGTCGGCACTCTTTTGTGCCGGTCGGCAAACAATTCCTGCAGAAGACAGTTTTGACAGCAACAGCAGACAAGCAGTGCATGGTATGGAATTTTGAGCATATGTAAGCATGGCCAATGCCCCCTATCATGTGTTAGACTCAAGAGAACATAGCCCTCGACCCTCGGGCCATCAATGATGCATCTTGGTGCATGATGGCCTAAGAGGCCAAGTTTGCATTTTAATGGAAATGCATGCAAACAAACAAATGAAGACCAAGACCCTATCATGTCAAGGTCAAGGGCCTTGGTGACCAAGAGTTGAGACAAGTTGCATCACTTGTAGTATGAACTCCTCTCAACTCCCACACTTGGCTTGACACCCCAAACCAAGTAATGCAATGCATGTTATGCAAACATGGCTCAACAATGCAACCTAATGGTAAGATACAAACATGCCAAATATAATGCAACATGCAAGGTGCAAATGCAATGCAAACATGGATGATTATGCAATGGAACTAGCAAGTGGCAAGACCATATTAATCAAACATGCAACCAACACTTGGTGGACTTAAACCATAATGGGGCAGCCCTTAAACCTCCCCAAAACAGTGGCAAAAAGTGCCCAAAATGATGGACAATTACTCAAGCAAACATGCAGGCTAATGGGCCTAAAACCAAGGCATAAAGGAGAGCACTCCACCACCTCTAGCAAGACCACTCATGGCATGAATTAAGCAAGTAAAAACAGAATCCTAGCACATCAAAATACCCCCAAAAACCCCTTGATATGGCAGCCCAAATGCCTAGAACATACAAGCATGCACAATGCCCATTTTAAAGCATAAGAGACCAACATTTCAAAACATGGAAGAGATGATAAATGGGGACATATAAGCATGGTCTAAGGACTGAAATAGTATGTTAGATGGTTCCAAATCACTAAAATAGTCTAACCAAATGCATGCTTAGGACTCACACCTCAAGACTTACAAGCCTCAATGCAAAGCAACTATGTTAAGCACGTCAAACATGACAAAATCAGTGGCTAACAGCCCTTAAACATGGCAAAATGATGCTAATGTCCTCATGAAATTGTGCTAATACATGCAAGAATCATGGCTTAAACACAAGATACATTTCTATGCCAAATAGAGTAATGCAAAGCAAGTGTAATATGCATGAAAGAGGCCAACAAACCACCATTAGACAGAGGTAAAACATGTTCCAAAACATCCAAATAAACTCTGAAATGAAGCCAAATGCAAGTACTCATACATGCTATCCTTTAGGCCAAAAACAAAGGCAAAAGAGGGACAAAGGGGAGAGGGGTGTCCCTCCCCTATACAAGACTATAAAACACCTTCCTCACCACTAAAAACCCACTGGTTTTCAGTGGTGGGAAGACCAAAACAACCAAGTAAACCAAGCCTCAAGAAAAGGCACCAAAAGGGCCAAAATAAGGCCTAAGAGGGTGAGTTTGCACTCAAACCACAAAGTAACCTTAATGAATGTTCTTAAGCATGAAAATATAAGCCTTTTTTATGTTATACACAAAGCTCAAAACACAAAGTAAGATAGGTAAAAACTTGTTGCGAAAATGGGGAATCTAAAGTAAAGTGCTCACCTTTGAAGAACACTTGAAGAACAGGTGACACAGCCCTCTTCTATTGATCAAAACCAGTCCAAAAACTCAACAAACAACCCTCCAAGCCTCCCAATCTCGAGCTAAGGTGTAATGGTGTGTGTATTGGTGCAAAAGTAGGGTAAAACCACACTTTTAGGCCCTAAAACACACACATAAGAGGAGAGAGAGGGAAAGTCTAGAGAGAGAAGATATATGGCAGCTATCTAGATATACAAGCTCTGGTTCTTGATCAAAAATGGCTAACCCCTTTCAATGGGAGAGGAGGGGTGCTTATATAGGCCAAGAAAAACACTCAAAGCTTCTCCAAGAAGCTATAACCAAAGGGGCAAAGGGTACAAAGGGGTCTTGGCTTCTTGGAGAAGCTAAGACAGCTGGCCAAGCTTCTCCAAGAAGCTTGGCCAAAGGGTGCAAGCTTCTAGAAGGTTTGGGGTTAAAAAGGTGCAAAGGGGTCATCCCCGTGCATGGGAGTGGTGTGGGTGCATTCCAGCTGGCACAGCTGGGATGCACTATGCTCCAATGGATGCAGAAAGGTCGCCGGCCAACCAAATAGGTCACCGGCATAATAAAGTGCCGGTCGGCTAAAAATAGTGCCGACCGGCCAAAGGTTTTAAGAAAACACTGCCGGTGGTACACCTATGCAGCCGATGATGATATGGGAGGGTCGGTGGGGTGTGGGGATGGACAACAAGCCATTCCCTGCCCTTCAAGGCAAGCACACAGGTGTTGGTGCCAAAACCGAACACGAAGCAGTCGAGTCAGGAGGTCCTGAGACAAGGCGCGCTGCCAAGGCTTCCGGGAACTCGCGACGAACACAAACATGGATAACCACCGAGTATTCAAACGGTGACGTCCAAGTCTTGAGGTCGGTCAAAAATGGGGTGTCTACAACTTGTAAACTTGTCAGTTCCATAAAGGAATCTCCAGCCGGGTGTAAAATACTTGTTAGTTCCATAAAGGAACCTCCGGATTGGGAACTTGTAAACTTGTCAGTTCCATAAAGGAACCTCCAGTCGGGTGTAGAATACTTGTCAGTTCCATAAAGGAACCTCCGGACTAGGAACTTGTAACATACTTGAATCATAGCGTCAGAGTTGGACAATCATTCATAGAATAAAACATAGCATCTCATTGAACAGATCTTACTTCATAGGCAGAAAGTATCTTATCTTGAACTTAGCTTTACTAAGTTATTACTCACAGTGTTCAAATGCCTGGTTCGCCCTTGTAGTTGACCCTACACAATTCATAATACGCATAGAAATTGGGTCACAATACAATTTATTCCATTCTTTAACTTGTTTAACATTCTTAGGCTCCTTTCATGTTCTTTAATTCATTTACAATGTTTAATGCATGCCTAAGAGTACTTTGAAATAAAAGAGAAAGGAAAACGAAGCATAAAACTTCTTTTCAAAATTTCTGAAACAAGGCCCTCTGCTCGAGCGGACCCCTTTGGTTTGCAAAAGTACTGGTTGCTTACAAATTATGCTCGGGCGAGACTTTTGATGCTCGAGCGAGGAGTCTAATAAAACAGGGTACGCTCGAGCGGGACTCTCCATGCTCAAGCGGATAGGTCAAATTCTAGGTTTTTCCAGATTATGTTTGAGCTTCAAAACTTGGTTCCAACCAATGTAATTAATATCATAAGACTCATATTTCCACCATATAACTTTTAACATGAACATAAAGGCCAATTTTACAAGATTTGAATCTCAAATTTACATAAATCCATCTCATAAACTCGAATCATATCAAACTCACTTCTTAACTTCAAAGCTCGTGCAAATTAATTTCCATATCATTTTGAAATATACATGCATGTGAAATATAGGCTTCATTTTCAACTTAAATGGTACAATTGATGATCAACTTCATGGAATTCAACATTATCATGCTTGCATGTGCCAAATAGCCTTCAATTCATTATGAAGTGCATGTTTGTACTCAAATATGCAAACTCATGACAATCTTTTACATGCATGTACACACAACTTCAAATTCATCAAATTCAACTTAATTCATGTTTTTCATATCAAGCCCAATTCCAAAGTCACAAATTCTAAAACTTGAATTGAGCTTTCAAAATAATTTCAAAACTTGGGTTCATACTTGGCTTGTCTAAACATACAAACTCTTAAATGATCAAGAAAATATGATCAATTTTAAATCATTCATATCAAAACTCCCTTTAATTTATGAATTAAGCTCATTGTTCATAAACCCATAAATTTCCAAAGCTTAATTCTTATTTCATCAAAACATGAAATCAATTATTAGAAACCCATGATGCATGTACAATTAGAATATTAAAACTTGCGGAATTTATCCATGTATGTAGAAATTAGACTCAATTCATGCATGATATTCCAAAATCAAACCCAAAGTAATTAATTTCTTATTTAACTTCATAAACTTGATATTGGATCTAATTCTTCATTTCCTTGTCAATTCTCCTAGGAAACATTGCATATATGTAATTCCACCAAAACTAACTAATTTAATATATTCAATAACATGTTTAAATTAAATGAAACTCTTGAATTACATTACATGTATGGATTAGACATTAAAATCAAACCAATTTCCTTCCATAATTTCGAGTCCAATTCAATTTCTTCATCATTTTACTAATTCCTCTTGAATCATGAAATTGAAATTATAAACTCCTTTAAAGAAACATTTGCATATATGAAATTAGGATTAGAACTATTGATTTTATATTTTTCCCAAGCAAATCATAATTTAATTCTTGAATCACTCTAATTTAGATTTTTATTAATTTTCTTCATATCTAACCCAAATTTAAACTCATAAGACTTTTTACACATGAATTAAATCTAAAACTTTGAAATTCTAACATGCATGTAAGGATGAGTCTCAAATTTATGAAGAATAATAAAAATCAAACTCAAACTAATTAATTTTTCAAATTTATTTCCTTAAATCATAGATGTTCCAAAATATGTTTAATTTGAATCAAACTCTTAAATTACATTACATGCATGGGTTAATAATCCAAGTCAAAACCCATATTTATTCTTTAATTCCTCCAAATTACATACATGTAGAAATGAGACCCAAATTCATGTAAGATATTCAACATCAAACCAAAAATAATCAATTTCCATATTCATTTCCATAACCATGAGCCTAGCTTTAAATTCTTACTCAAAACCCAATTTCTTACAATTTACAAGAAATTGATCCCATAGTCTCCTTAATTTCAAGTATTATATATAGATTCTACATGATTTGAGTATAAATTCCTTACCTTAAACTTTGATTTCAGAATTTATGGTTGATTTTCTCTTGGATCTTCTTCCTCTCTTTAAATTTTTCTTGAGCTTCAAGCCTTCTTCACTTTTTGGCAAGGGATCTTGGCCAAATCTTTGACAAATGGAAGGTATTTGGGTCAAAATCTCTAGGGTTTTCAAACTAAGGGTGAGAGAGATGAAGAGAGAAGATGGAAGTGTGAAGAATGATCTAGCTCCGGAAATAAGCTTTCCAATGGTTCTAGCCTCACATTCAAATCCAAAGTGTGGAAAAAGAAAAGGGCAAAAGAGTGATGGTTGCTCGTAGAAAAAATTATCCGAATTGAATTATTGGTTTACTCTTACTTTACCATCATGTTACCACTTCGATCAATGTCCCAAAATAAAACAAGGAGGTTCCAAACATTAAATTGAACTTATTATCATTATCAATTTTTGTTTCGTAAATCACCAAGGCCCTCAATTTCAAATCAAATCCAAAATCCTTGTCGATAAATTTCATATTCAAATTGAATACCTTGTAAATAGATTTAATTCATAATCACATAATAACTCACATAATTAAACATACAAATTCATATCAAACACATAATCGCATGCGTAATTAAGTATATTACAGGTTGGGTTATCACAGAAGCTGAAGATTTTAGATCTCCGTTGGAGTCCTAGATGATTGAAGCTGAAGATCTTAGATCTCCATTGGAGCCCTGGACAGAGAGAAGAGAGACCAGATTGAGAGCATGCATTTGACAAATTAGGGCGAGAGGATGAGATTTTATTTGCCTATTATTGAGACGACCAAAATATTTGGTCTCCAAAAGTCTTCACACATTAGCAACCAAAGTAATTAGTCTCCAGCTCTTAATCATATCAAACAAGCGGATCAACTGGTCAAATGAGAGTACTTGTAACTTTTTTTTCCCCCTAGTAACACATATCATAAAGGAATATGGTGGGTTTGTATTGTTTTCTCTTAAAATTTATTTTTGTCCCTAAATGATGGCTTTTAGAGACCAAATTTAATTGGTCTCTAAATATTTGTCTCTGAATCACTAATTTCTTGTAATGGCTAGCGAATGGAGATTTTCTTAATTATTTAAAATTAAGAAAATCAAGAAAATTAGTATAAGATATTGAAGTTCTTACAAGGCTCCTCACTAAAAAGATCATTTTCCTTATAAGATAGATAGATAGATAGATTACCAATTAAATGACTGTAAATACAATTTTTCTTAATATTGGTGATGATGACTGAATGGGTTTAATGCATAGGATCCTGCTTGTGCTTTTATTTCATGAAACATAAGTGAAGACTACATTATTTTGGTTTTTCTTCTCAAGGACAATCATAGTTGCCTACATTAGGAAAAATGAATGCCAAAAACAAAACAAAAAACACAGAATATTATGATTTTCGGCATTCTATAATATTTACGATATTATGTGCAAGTTACATGCCAAATTTTTGTTTATTGATGTAATGGATCCTTAATATAATGTTTACATTGATATAAATTGATAATTCAATATAAAAAAATATAGTATTTTTTAGTTGAGAAGGGTAGAATGATATTAAACGATAGTTTATGGAGTAAAGTGATACCGGACAATAGTTGAGAGGTAAGTGTAATTTACCCTAAAAAGAATAGTGTATTTACATGGAGACTCCAATTGTCAAGTATCACTTTAACTCCTTAAATTTAAAAAATGCACAAACAAACTCCCTAAAATATTGATGTTGTATAACCACTTATCAAAGTTAATAGAACATGTTTAATTACTAAAATATCCCACACTCCCGGTATCATTTTACCCACTAAACTATCATGAAGTATCATTTTACCCGATGAACTATAGAAGTATCCAATTAACCCTTTTAACTATTAAATTGTCACATACATAGCCTGATGTCATTAATAAAAATAATTAAATAGCCAAATTGCCTCCTCTTTTTATATTAACAGACTTGTTCTCTCTTTGAAATCCATAAAATATTATTGCAATTTTTTATTATTATTATTATTATTAATACCCCCCCCCCCTCCTATTTCTGTGCCCTTATCTCCCCCACCCACTTAAAAAAGAATTTTTTTTTTTAAAAAAAATTGTAATAATTTCTAATAAATTTCAAAGAGATAACATGTATGTGAGATACAGAAAAGATGAGACAATTTGGTCATTTCATCATTTCCATTAACAACATCAAAGAATGTGTGATCATTTGATTCTTGAAGGGCGTAATTGTACGTTTATAATTTAAAGATTAAAATGATATTTCATAATAGTTTAAAGAATTAAAATGCTATTTTATGATAATTCATGGCATCTCACTATTTTGTAATAAAGTAATTAAAATCATGGTGCATGATCTTGGATCCCACGATTTACTCACGGCTGAAAGATAGGGGGGTATGTGATGCATTTTGATAGTTAAGGAAGTTTTTTTTTTTTTGTGTGTGTGTGTGTGTGTGTGTGTGTGTACCTAAAACAAGCCTTGGCCTATCAGTGATTCTAGTATACCTTTGGATCTATACATTTAGGTTATTTATGCAAAAACTCTTAAATTATTATTAAATATCACTTTAACTTTTTAAATTTTAAAATTATCATTTGAAATTTTAAACTTAAAAAAAATAAAAATAAAAAATAATTATTAGCTTATTGAATTATTTAGATTATATCATCTCTCTAATCTATATATTATATAAGAAAAATGATATTTTTAGTGAGGAGTCTCGTGAGAGTTTCAATATCTCATGCTAATTTTCTTAATTTTAAATAATTAAAAAATCTCCATTGACTAACTTTTATTTGATAATTTCACATCGGGAAAAGAAAAAAAAAAGAGTTTTTTTACTCATATAAAGGGAATCTTATACTTCCATTCTATTTAGTGAGAAGCCTTATAATCAATACTATTTTTTTTTTATTTTCTTAATTTTAAATAATTAAGAAAATTTATATTGGTTGGCTTCCATTTAACTTTTATTTTATAATTCCGTATAGACGTTTTGATTTTGAAAATAATTTTGTATAAGATTATAAAACTCTCATAATATTTAACTTTAAAATAATTACAATCCCACATCGAGAAAAAAAAATAAAAAGTGAGTTATTTTATTTATATAAAGTGAAGTTTATACTCTCATTTAATATTACAGTATTGTGCATGTTTCAGTTCAAGATAGCTTAAATTTTAAAATAAAATTTAAAAGTTTTAATTAATTAATTTTGTTGCAAATTGGTTGGTCTTTTGACTTAGCCGATTCAACTGAATCATTTTCGGTTTGACTGATTCATTAGTTTAACCACGATTTTAACTGTTTTGTCAAAATATGGGTTGGTTTGGGAAGTGAGTTGGCTTTTTGGCTTTTTTGGCTATTTTAGCCTGGGCTAAAAAACTTGGTTTGGGAAGGGTTTTTTGGCTTTTTGGTTTTTTTGACTTTTTTTGTGAGAGAAGAGTGTAATAATTATGAGTTGGATATGATGTTTTGTTTTTTGTACCTAAAATAGCCTATTTTGTCTTTTGTAGCTAAAATAGCCAAAAAAGCCCCATATTCTTCTTCCCAAACGGTGCCATATTATTTAGATTTGTTTGATTTAAAATAAACTAAGATTGACCTTATCAAAAATTGAACGACTGAAACTGATTAATTAGAAATGAACTTCCTGTCCAAATGACAATTAACTTTTATTTTACAATCCCAAATAAGGAAAAGGAAGAAAAAATAAGTTGTTTCACTATATAAATCTTATGCTCCCATTTCATATTGTAATATTGTGTATGTTTCAGTTCAAGACAGTTTAAATTTTAAAATTAAAATAAAATTTAAAAGTTTTAATTAGTTAATATTTGTATAAGTTGGTTGGTCCTTTGACTTAGCTAATAGGGTGAGCTGTTTTCGATTTGACTGATTTGCTGGTTTAAATGCGATTTTAGTAATTTTATCACAATATATTGGTTAAATTTGTTTGATTCAAAATAAATTAAAGATTGACCTAATTAAAGATTAAACGGCTAAAATTGTTTGATTCGAAATAAATTTTCCACCAAATAATTGTTAACTTTTAAACAATTATCTCTATTTTATAATCTCACATTGAGAAAAGAAAGAAAAAGTGAATTGTTTCATTTATATAAAGTGAATTTTATACTTCTATTTATATAGACAAAATGAGATTTTTAGTGAGAAGCTTTCTGATCAATATCTCATAATAATTTTTTTAATTTTCTTAATTTTAAACAATTAAGAAAATTTCGATTGACTAGCTTCTATTTAATTTTTTTATATTTTGTAAAATAAAAATTAAATATAATTATTATATTTTTATTAAATAATATATTATTCGATATGCTAGTTTTTTATATATTACGAGGTGACCTATTATAATTACACTGGTATTGGGGAACCTTTACACACAAGCCTGATTTTAATTTCAGTTGACAAATTGCATTTTGGGTGGACCTTTTTTATACATTGGGGAATCACAGAATAGTGGAGCAATTTTTTACAAAACCATGGGGTGCTAGGCAAAAGCTGTGCGGGTGTAACTCACAGTGCGGCTGCCAAACAAGAAGCAATGAAACACCACACAGCAGCATCTGCTTCGTCGAAGAATCCCGTTAAGTTCAAGATGTAAATTTCCTTCTCTCTCTCTCTCTCTCAATTTTTCTTATTATTTTTACTATTAGGGTTTAGTTTCTTCTTGAATAAACTTTATCAATTGAAGAAATGGTCGTTTTGCTCGACGAATCCCTTTCCAATGGTAACATTACCTCTTTTGAACGCAGTCCAACTGCTGATAATTTAGTTCCAATCCGTCTGGACATCGAGATCGATGGTCAGAGGTTCAGAGATGCGTTTACCTGGAACCCTTCTGGTATTCAATCTCTCTCTTGAACTTCATTACCCTTTTCCTACTCTCAATGTTACTTTACTGCTTTCGTTGTTGCTTTGTTTTATCATTATTATTGTTTTTAGTTAGTTGTTCCAATCTACTTTTCAAATTCTGCTTTAATTGGTTCCTACATTGGAATGGATGGGTGAGGTGAGGTGAGGTGTAATTAATATACATTATCCAGTGGACATGTTTCATATATTTGGTTATCAAAGAGTTTCTCTGTTTTTGTGAAAATACTGCAACGAGGCCAAATAAATGATGCAACTCTGGGACATGATAACGAAGTTGCATATGAATGTTTTTCTTGTTCGTTCCCCTTTGTGTTGTTTTTGTTTTTGTGATATAAGTCCCAATATGAGTTGTTGGTCATTGAAGATCTATAAAATTCTCTTTTACATCCAATGAACTATTCGGACCTGCTCTTGAATATTATAGATCCAGATTCAGAGGTGGTAGTATTTGCAAGGAGGACAGTTAAAGACTTAAAGCTTCCTCCAGCATTTGTTACGCAGATTGCTCAATCCATTCAAGTAAGTGAACAAGTAAAACACAAAATTTAAAAGAAAATAAAAAAACTACTTCACTATCTTATTAATGTTTCTTTTCAAATTTGAATTTTTGCAGTCACAGCTGACAGAATTTCGATCTTTTGAAGGGCAAGATATGTACACTGGGGAGAAGATTGTCCCCATCAAGGTATGTCTTAGTTATCACATAATGCTAGTTTTTTTTTATTTTTTATTTATTTATCTTGCTGAACTTTCTTCCTTCTGATATTTGGTCATTAACATCAAGGTTATGAGTGGTGTCAATTGACCCCACTCAACTTTGAAAAATATTTAATACCTACATAGTGTCATGCAAAATTTTAGGGTGATTCCATAAATTGACTCCATAGAATCGTTTACATATATATAGAAATCCTTTTTTCTTAAATTGTTGATCTAGACATGATTCATTTAGGCAAATTATCAAACACTTAGTGATCTATTCAACCAATTTCCAAACAATCAATCAATTGACCAATTCATGATTTGATCTCTGTCAATTCATGGGATTTTAACATGGAAAACCTCCCAGTTGAGATGAAAAACCACCAGCCAATGGCTGCAAATCAATCCACTGTATAACCCAGTGTTATTAAAGGCGCGCCTAGGCGTGCGCCTAGGCCCAAGTCCCATCCAAGCCCAAGGTTTACGCCTTGTAGTGTTCCAGGCCACACGACTTCAATAAGGCGTGCTTAGGCGTGTGCCTAGGCCCAAGTCCCATCTAGGCCCAAGGTTTGCGCTTTATAGTTTCCAGGCCAGGCGAATTCGATAAGGCACACGATTGGTCCAAGGCGCATTAAGGGCCAGGTCTTGAGGGCTTTTTTTATTGTTACTTTAATTGGTTTTGTTTAAAATTTGACCATTGATTTAAGATGATGTAGCTACAAAAGATCCCTACTCTTATTACATATACCAATTATAACTAAATGATTACAAAAGAAGTGTTCATGTGGATCTTGGTTCATGGGGCACTTTGACTAATGATTCATTGCAAAGGAGGCGACCCTTGCGATATCTTAATCCTCAATGGTGCATTATGTGTTGTAAGAGTGGAGAGTCTCTGGATCATCTCTTTTTGCATTGCTCGGTGGCTCGGCGTTTGTGGCATATGGCGTTTGGTTTGGGTAATGTGGTGTGGGTGGCCCCAAAAGGATGTGCTCAAATGCTATTATATGATTTTCAAACTTTTGGAAGGTCGAAGAGGGCTAAGGTGCTTTGGAGTGGAGTCATCTTTGCAATCTTTGGGGTCGTTTGGTTGGAAAGAAATGCGCGTGTTTTTGAAGGAGTTGTCCGGGATATAGATTATTTATGGGATAGGGTGAGATATTTGGCGTCTTTTTGGGCCTCAACGAGTTCGGTTTTCCGAGGGATTCCGCTTTTTTTGATTATGGCAGATTGGGTGTCAGTTTGTACTGTGTAGTTTTAGTTTGTTTCATCTTTTTGTATTTTCTTTTGTTAGTTTTGGTTTTTCTTTTATTGTCTTCCTTGTAGAGGATGCCTTATCCTCATTTTCTTGGCTTAGTGCCTTAATAAATTTCTTGTTTGTTGCTGATCAAAAAAAAAAACAAAAGAAGTGTTACAATGAGACGGTGAATCATATCGTTTAATTCCAAGTCCTTTTCTTACTAGGATATTCTTGTGCAATGTGACCATACCCTTGACCTTCATAGCATTAATTCCAAGTCCTTTCCATTCTTCTCAGTTTTAGAACCAATTTTGATCTTGTCATTGCTTCTGTTCTTTTCTTTTGAGTTGATTCTCTGAGAATAATCTTCTTTTTTTGATTATTTTTTTGAATTGCTTTATAATTAGAATCATCATCTCGGGATCAAACTCAATTTATCATTGGACTTCTTTGCATCCCATATGAGAAATTGAAAGCAACACTCTTTTGTTTCTTAGATAGAAGCAAATTAGTCACATAATTTTTTTTTTCCTCCGGTAGAATAAAAGAATTTCATTAAAAGAGAAAGTTTACATAGTACAGACCAAGTGAAGCCAAAAAAAAAACATAAAAGCCAGACCAGGAACTGGCCAGGGTAGCAAGCATCAAGGCTGAGACAAATCAGTATCCCTAGCGGAGGAAAATTAGCAGCTATGTAGAGTGCTAAGCCAGGATAAAATGAAGTAGTCCTTCACGGGCTAGAGAATGAGCTGCCTTGACTTCCAACTGCTAAATTTTTGAGATACAATCTCCTCCAAAAGAAAACGGTCACCTATCTATCACAAGTTACTGTTGAAAGAATTATTTTGAAACAATCACTAACCAATCGACTGCCTATCGATCTCTGCATTTTGTTTGAAAATCAATTTCAAGCGATCCTTGACCGATGGATCACCTTTTGATCACTTGTCACTGTTGAAGGTGGGATTGATTGCTCTTAAGAGGAATTGATCGCCAGGATAAGGCAATAGAGAATTAAGTGGGAAATCATCCCGAGGAAGAGTGACCATTACCCACCCACCACTTGACTCCTTGGTTGATCAGATCCGTACCAAAGGTGTCTTTTCCAAGCCCATGAGGAGCCGGAAGAAGCATTTACATGGAGACTTTTGAGAGTAACCTCCAATATTTGGGGAGAGCAATATTTGGGGACTTTTGAGATGGATAGATTTGGGTTAGAGAGTAACCTCCAGCATTGTTTGCCCAAGAGAGCGTGGTTCATAAGGTGAAAATCCCAAAGACCAAGTCCCCCCTCCATCTTTGGAACACAAAGAATGAACCAATCCAACCAGTAATTTGGTTTTTTGTCACTGGTGCTCCACCAAAAGGATGAGATGCAGGATGTGAGGTTATCACAAAGACCAAAAGGAATTTTGAAGGTGGTACAAAGGGAGTTAGGTAAAATAGAAAGAATAGATTTTACCAACAGTAGCTTTCCAGCTTGAGATAGAGTAAGTGCTTTCCACCCTTGAAGCTTCTTGTGAAAAGTAATCTAAAATGTAACGGAAGCACTCTTTTTTGTTAGAAGCAACTCTAAGAGGGAGCCTGAGGTAGTGATCTGCAACCTCTTTGAGAGGGACAGGAAAGAAAGCCTTGAATAAACGTGTGAACCAATGAGGGACATTAGGGCTGAAGATAATGTATGACTTTGGAGAATAACACATTGCCTCGAGACATGACTAAAGCTTTCTTTGGCATCACAGAGGACAACACAACTTTGAATAGAAGGTTGATGCCAACACATAGGTTGGATGAGTTAAGGTGATTAAGGTAACATGAGAAAGCCTCAAGAAAAGGAATAAATAGATTAGGTGAGAGGGGATCACCTTGATGTAGGCCTCATAAGTTTTAAGATTACAAACCAATTGTTCCACATCGAGTTTGTCAATGTTTTAGATTTTTTCTATTGCGGTAGCCTTTGGTTGGAATCTTTCCGGCAATGATCTCAATTTTTCTAACCACCTTTTCTCTTTGGTATTTTCTCTCCTAGGTTGAAACTTAAATTGACAATGTCACTCAACTTGGCATGAATGTCAATCAAAGAACTCATTTTCTCCCATCCTTTGAAACTTAAATTGACAATGTCACTCAAATTGGCATAAAAATCAATCAAAGAATTCATTTTCTTCCTACCTTAAGGTTTCAAAACTAGTAGTGAGCTTTTGATGTTTGAATGCTTAATGGTTTGGGCTATGAAGCACAAGCACAAATACGGATACGGGATATAGCGATTTCAAAAAAATGGGGACACGGCGGGGGACACAGCAAATTATTATTATTTTTTTAAATATATATGTTACGTATTTGCTATGTAGATTAATTTTATATCACCAAACAATCAAAATTAATAAAAACTAATATTAATTTAATGTGTACATAAAGACCATTACATTTAAACATTATAAACATATGTTCTATATATTGTAAACTTTATATAAAGAAAAAAATTAAATTAAAATATACATTATATATATCTAATCATAAAATAAATAAAAAAATGAAGAAGAAAGAAGACAAAGAGAAGAGGTATAATATATATAAACTAAAATATAATATATATATATATATAAACAAAAATAAAAATATCTGATCAACAGAGAAGAGAGAGAAACAAGATAGAAGAGAGAGAGATGAGAGAGATGGCGATCGATTGAGAGAGAAGAGATAGACGAGAGAGAAGAGAGATAGAGACGAGAGCTTTACTACTTACCAGGTTGTTCGGTGATGGAGATTGACTGAGAATCGATGAAGAAGAAGACGGCGAAGAATCGAACAAAAGACACTCACCAGAGGGACCATTCGTCGCCTCACGTTGCCGAAGGGCTTCGTCTCGTTGTATCGCCGGAGGGCTTCGAAGGCAGTCGAATCAGTGCTGTTTAAGTTTGCTGAAGTGAAGAGATTCACGCACAACAACAAACAAAACCTAGGTTGTATATATTTTGTACTATTACAAAATAACCCTCTCATTTTTTTTTTAAATATTACACTTTGACCCCAAATAAATATAACAAAATTAAAAATGAGTCCCACTGTGTCCCATGTCGTGTCTCGATATGAACATGCGTGTCCCTACACTTATATGCTTAATCTTACTTTAGTATTCAGGCGATGTAGGACTTTGCTTCACAACACCATCCTTGGTAAGAGTAGGTTCTTTCCGTCCATGCACAACGGATTGCCAAACTTTATCATTAATAGCTTTTAAAAATGCTGTCATTTTAGCTTTCCAATGTGAATAGTTGGGAACCCTCAAGGAGTTGTGGTCTGACAGTTAAATTGCCTTCTTTTATAGAATCCATAAATATATGAATGAACTGGATTTCACTCGTAGAGCTTTGAAAAACAAAGAATGAGTGACTCGCTATGATACCAATTGAAAATCCCTTTTTCTTAAATGGTTGATTTATACTTGTGATTCAATTAGGTAAATCATCAAACACTTGATCAATTCAAGCGATCTCCAAACCAACCAATTAGTTGACTAATTCGTGATTAGATCTCTATCAATTTCCAATTGAGATGAAAAACCACGGTCCAAAGGCCACAAATCAATCCACTGTATAAACAAATGATTACAAGAGAAGTCTAGAATTGAATGGTGAGCTTCACCCAGCAGACTTAGGGTTCTATAGCTGCATCTGTGTTCATTTCTCTCCTAGGGATTGATCCAAGAACACTGCCGAATCCATGACAGTCAAGCCGCATCTGGAATCCACCTAAAGTCTTTGCTCTTGCCTTTTGGAATCCACCAAGTCTTCATTGTCGGATGTGAATTTGATGAAGAAATACGTTTAAGATGGTCAAACCATGCTTGGTGATCAAGAGATAATTTACTCTTCTTCAAGGATTGAGTAATTCTCTTACTAGACCAGTTCTGAGGAGTTTTTGCATATCTATAGAGTGAAACTGATGGGCTTAGATTTGAAATTGATCATGATCTGCACTTTTCTAACCAACTTAATTGACTGAGACTGCTCATTTCGTCACTTCATCGCTTGATCGATGAATTCAAACTCTTAGTATTTTGTAACAGGCTCTGATCCAATAAAGTGAAAATCACCTCTGGACAACTACTCGAACAGTGGTCACAAGCTCACTGCAACAAGTATAATTACAATAAAAGAAAAAATTACAATTGAGAATGTGTTTGTCAAATGGGATTGCCAAAACTAAGTACTAACATGCATGTATGTATATATATACATATATATAATCAGGGTCAATTTTTTGGAAAACAAAACGTAGCTATCCCCCTAGAATTGTAATAAAAAAGAAATAAACTAATTGGCAATGTTAAAATGAAAAAGAAACTTAAGATCCCATTGCCTATAAAATTTATTGCGTGAAATTGAGCATAAAATGTTGATTATTTATTGAATTTGTTTTGAAATTGTTTATGGAATTCAACTAAAACCTAGGAAAATTGTTAATATTATTTTTTTTAATGAATTTGTTCTGAAAATTTTAATTATTGATGGAATTAAGCCGAAATTGTTGGGCAATTTGGTGAAACTAAGTGAAAATTGATATACAATTATTGGGGAAATTACAAGGTTTGAGCCTTGTAACAAAATAAGTTTTTAATTTTTTCAATTTAAACTCTGAACTTTGAATTGTTTTCAATCTAAACCATTTGCCTATTTTCGTTAAGTAAAGTCAATATTTTAGCCATTAAACTCAATGAAAATGATATTTTAGACATTTTATGTATATGTATATTGAGTTTATTGACTAAAATACTATTTTTCCGTCAGTTTTATTTAACAAAAATAAGCAAATGGTTTAGATTGAAAACAAATCAAAAGATTAGGGTTTAAATTGACAAAATTGAAAATTCAGGGTTTATTTTGTTTCAAGGCTAAAACCTTGGTGTTTTTTTTTGTTTTTTTGTAATTGTCGTAAAATTATTTGATTAGTTGATGAGTCTATGTTGCAACTATCAATTAGTTAGTACAATGAGTTGGAATTTAGTTGTAATCAAGTGAAATTGTTGTGTTCGATGAATTTAGGTTGAAATGGAATTATTTATTGAAGGAATAGCATCAATGTCATAAAGTTTTTATTTTTTGGGTACATGTAATTTGAAAAGCTTGCATTAATTTTCTTGATTTTGTTGAAAATATATGATATTTTAATGGTGTTAAAGTTGATGTTGATATGTTCTACATAACTAAAAATTTGATATTTATAATTATTTATGGAATGGCCCTACTAATTAACATACAAAATTATAGTTTTATTGGTGCTTATTATTCTGTCTCCTTTCCAGCTTGATCTTCGAGTGAATCATACGCTAATAAAGGACCAGTTTTTGTGGGTAAGTTTGATTAGAGAGTTAAGTATTCATAGGTTTGGAAATAGGATTGTCCATGTTTAATAGTGATATGTCTGATGCTTTTGGATTTTGCATGTTCTACATTTGTTGGGGGTATAACACATTTTGAATTAAATTGATTGCCAGGACTTGAACAACTTTGAGAGTGATCCAGAAGAATTTGCAAGAACCTTCTGCAGAGATTTGGGTATTGAAGACCCTGAAGTCGGAGTAAGTAAAGCAAATTAACCATATCATTCGTAGACAATCAAACTGTTTTTGTTGACCCAATGTCTTCTTTTTACCTGTTTATATTTGTGCTTCAACGTAGTTATTTGTGTGCCAACAACTTGTGTATTGTGAGGCACCATCCCCCTTGGCCAAAAAGAACATGGTAGAAACAAAAAACAAAAAAGACAAAACCCACAGTTTCTGTGTTGTTACTTAACAGTTAACATCAATCGAGCCAGGTTGATTTGGGCTGTGTGTGTCTCAAGCTCATCTTGAGCAAATTTTCCTGAGTTCAGCTCATCCCATGTGAACCTCATTATCCTTAGTCTAAGCTTGACCCATTTCACAAAAAGGGAGTCGGAATGCATTCCTTTACAATTTCTCTTAAAATATTGGTGTATAAAACAAATTTTAAAATCCTGATGTAGGGCACAAGGTTTGAAGCCCAGACTTCATCATTGTAGTTTAACTTTGGAAGCAAGTACTCAACCACCAATCCTATAATTATTTAGAGAAATGACAAAATTTAGGATTTTCTTGTCTTAGTGGCTTTTCTTTTATTTCTTTGGGATCATATGTTTGAGTGGTAATATCCCAGTCTTGCTAGGCCTTTGAACATCAAAGCCCTAGCCTGCTAGGCATGACAATCAAGTAAGCCCTAGCCCTGTTAGGCATTGAGAAGTAAGCCCTAGTCTTGCTAGGCATTCGAACATCAAAGCCTTAGCGTGCTAGGCAGGGCAGTCAAGTAAGCCTTAGACTTGCTAGGCCTTGAGAAGCAGGCCCTAGTCTTGCTATGCATTCAAACATCAAAGCCCTAACTTGCTACGCATGGAAGTCAAGTAAGCCGTAGCCCTGCTAGGCATTGAGAAGTAAGCCCTAATCTTGCTAGGCATTCGAGCATCAAAGCGCTAGCTTGCTAGGCACGACAGTCAAGTAAACCCTGGCCGCTATGCATTGAGAAGTAAGCCCCAACTTGCTAGACATGGAAGTCAAGCAACTCCTAGCCCTGCTAGGCATTCAAACATTAAAGCCCTAGCTTGCTAGACATAAAATTTAAATAAGCCGTAGCTTCTTAGGCATTCTTTATGAGTTACATGGCTTGACTAGCGCTCTGGGAATAAAACCTATATCAGTTGGCATTCTTTATCAAGGGTCTTCTTCATAAAAAATTTGGCACCCGCTGGAAAGTCTAGCTAGGGGCCTAACTTGGCTAGGCATGATGTGAGAGGTATCCGTGTCAACACGACACGACACGGGTATAGGTGCGGAATATGGCCGGGATATGGCTAGATACAAACGGATACAACTGAAACTCAAAGATGGAGAGAGAGAGAGAGAGAGAGAGGGCTGAAACTCACCTTTGTGAAGCAAGTTGAGTGGCGAAGCAAGATCGAAACGTGAACCCTAGTCGCGAGCTCGACCGAATTGAAAGAGATCATCGCGAAGTTGATTCCACCCAGAAAATGATCCTAGGGCTTCAATTCCCCTTTGGTCTCGGTCTCTCTCTCTCTCTCTCTTCTATGTTCTCTCTGTTCCCTTTCTTGATCTTAGTCTGTGTTCTCTCTCTCTTCTTTTTGTCTTCTCCTCGTTGTTCTTTGGTCTCTTCTTTTAAATTAGATATATATTACATAATATAAATTAATATAATAATATATAATATTATTCATCTAAAAAAATATTATATAATATAATATAATTTTTATTCCTAAAATAAAAATAATTTATTTTATCATATATAATATAATTTATTTTATACCTAAAATAATTTTTATTTGTTATTTATATTTTATTTGTTATTTTTTTAATTAATTTGTTATTCCTTAACTTTTTTTAACCCATCTTCATATAATAAATATATTTTAAAAATAATTACTTAACGTATCGCCGTACCCATATTCAAATTTGGATCCATATCCACATATCCGCAATTTTTAATTTTGAAGTATCTGACCCCTAGATACGCATCCGCACCCGATACCACACCTGAGTCCGTGAAATGTACCATGGTATTCAGACATCACATGAAGACATGAGGAGTACATGGTTGTAGTACCTTGCATCCATATATCACTCCAACCAAGCAACATGCTTGGCCATCATAGCAACATCTCCTACTCATCTAGACAGATTAAAGAGAGTGAAAGTTGGGGAGCAATTGTGAGACACAAGGATCGCCATGGTCTTGACCCATATAAGTTATTAAAATGGGCTAGACCAACCAAGAGGCCCATCAAATAATTTCATTATGGCAAAGCATCAACCACTGTATAAATAGGGACTCTCCTGGAAGACCACTCTTAGAAACTATGAAGCACGGATACTCCAAAATGGGCAACGTACGAGTATCGAATACTTCTTGGACACAGATACGCGTTTGATACGCTGGGATATGTATTGGATACGGCAAAAAAGTATCCGTTTTTTGTTTTATTTTTTTTGAATTTTGGATATGTTTTGGATATGCATGGATGCATGGGAGATATGTTCTGGATACTTTTGGGATACGGCGGGACAGAAAATGTAATTTTCTAAACTTTTTTGTGGGTCAAATCGTAAAAAAAATAAAATTAACACAAATTAGATTTAGATCCCTCAAGGCTCAAATCCACGGGCAAACAAGAAATTGAAGAAATTGAAAAAGAAAAAACCCTAACCTTACCTCAAATACACAAATCCAAAAAGCTTTGAAGCAAATCAGGCAAGGAAGGAAGAACTCTAGTTGCTCGATCTCGTTTTTGTCTCGATTGACCACAATGCAACAGGTTTCTCTCTCTCTCTCTCTCTCTCTCTCTCTCTCATTCTTTCTTTGCTGATCCCCTCTCCCTCCTTTTATATTACTCTTTATTATTTGTATATATATACTAGCGAATGTATATATATATATACTAGTGAATAACCCGTGCCTAAAGGCACTACCAACACAATTTGATTGCAAACCACCCTCTCATTGACGAACATGATTTGTTTGAAAGAAACTCTAATTTGACAACAAAATGAACTCATCTCAGTCATAAAACAATTAGAAGAACAATAAGATAAGCATGAATAGCTTACTATAATAT
Organism: Camellia japonica; assembly: GCA_030407325.1. Taxonomy (NCBI): domain Eukaryota; kingdom Viridiplantae; phylum Streptophyta; class Magnoliopsida; order Ericales; family Theaceae; genus Camellia; species Camellia japonica. Next base: position 178,427,242 of record JAPPVO010000036.1, read on the forward strand.
CATTGAATTAGATGATTTTATGGTTTGAATATGTGCAATACCAAAAAACTCAGCAAACCTATGTTTAAGAGTGATAATTGCATGTTTCACAATTTTCTGCAATGACGTTGTCATAGCAACAAATGATCTTATTCCAATTTGTTTTGTAACTAATCAATTTGTTTTGACCCCATCATTGGCTGAAACACATGAAAAATAGCATTGAGCGAAGATTCCAAATATGAATGTGAGAGAGAAGATTACACTGGTTTTACATAGTGAAACCTAACAATAAAATGATAACTCTTGTAAAGAAGTCTCCCTAGTTGAATCAGGGAGCAAATTTCAACACCAGCAAAAATACGAATTTGGCAAACCTCTCCAAACACTTTGATCTAGATAGTAAATTACCATAGTGAAGCAAACATAGAACACACATTGATGAACTTGCCATTTTTCCAACTATCTAAGCTTTGTAAATGGATCAAATAATTAAAATTAAAAAGACCTTAAAAAAGCACAAACTATTCATTGCAAAATTTAAGAAAAAATCAAAATTTTGTGTCATGACTATTAGATTAGTCCAAAAGACTATTTTTAATCATTGAAAGACATGAAGAGGCCAAAATTGTACATTCCTAGCAATGCATAGCTTGTATTGGCAAACTAATTTGGAAGCAACAATGAATCTGAAAACTAATCTTGCAAGCAAAAATCAATTTTTTACTCTAATATAAAGGACCCAACCAATCATCACTTCACAAATAAAATCAAATGTAAGAATCAACAACATAATTGTAAATAAAGCAATTAAATTGGATATGGTTCTCTCTTTTGAAGCACTCTTTCTGCAATTGAAACCTTCTTAGATACACATAAAAATCAATATCAAAACAATTGAAGAAACTAACACTAAATTTAACTATACATAAAAAGAAAAAAAGACACATAAAAATGAACCTGCTTAATGGCGAGAAGCTCTCTAGAATCAAGATTCACTTCCACATAAACCCAGCCAAATGCACTGCAATCAGTGGCCGAGCAAAAAGCTGCGGCTTTGAGAAGAGCCTTATTCACAGTTGAAAATGCTGGACTCGATTTCATGAGGAAGCCTTTGAAGACACCTCCAAGCATGTTGGGTGTTATTAGGAATACAAATAGAAGATTTAATAAATGCAATGAATTAATATTTTAGTTCAATAATTTTGGAAATTGACAATTGTTTACACAAATATAAAGAGAGTGATATTACGGGTTTGTGATGGGGATACCCGCTGGATCTGTTGTCAGATCTCTGAACCAAAGTGGCCTCAATCTATTCTTGGCCTGCCATGCTCGCTTGAAGAGCTTCAGTCGTCGAAATCAACTACTCGTAGGTCATTGACTTCAAGCTATAGTTGTCCATTAGCACTCTGTAGATCAAGCCCTTTCAAGTCTCAATCGGCCCTTCGCAACTCAAGCCCATGGTGGAGACATGAAGAGAGAGAGTGGTAGCTTGGTCTCTCTTGGTGACCCAACACAGCCAAAAAAAAAAAACACAGAGCCATGAGCAAAAAAACACAACAATGATCAAAAGCAGCGAGTTCGAAGTCTTACCTTGCGAGTGCGAGTGCGAGTTCGAAGGGTTGTAAGGGAAGGAGGAGCAGCGTCGTTTGAATTGCAGCAAGGGAAACTCAACATAAAAATGCCAACCCAACACAGCCAAAAACAAAAACAGACACAACCATGAGCCAAAAACAAACCCAGTCAAAAACAAAAACAGCCATCAGCCATACCTACTGGAATGAACAGCCGAGTTTGAAGGGTTGGGAAGGAGGAGAGGAGAGAAACAATGTAATCAACATAATCAACAACCCCAATTTTTGAGAAATACCATTGAACAAACAAACAAACAATTGAACAAACAATGGAAAATACAATTGAAAATTCACAACAACCATTGAATCAAGATGGTACAAAGAAAGCTACCAAACATTTGGGGTACAATGGGAAGCTTTTCCCTCCCAGCAAAATTAAGAAAGTTCATTAGCAATTAACAAAATAATATGCAAAAAACTTTGAAAAACAAACAACCAGTCACAGATTTAGCTCATTTCAGTATATACCCAGAAAGCATACTAAAGTAGAAACACCACAATCTTCATTCAAATAAAACAATTTTTATAAATTCAATCATCATAACATAAATATGTATAGACACATGTTTATACACTTCAATTGTTCAGTAAAAGTAAATCAAAACCCCCCACATTTAAAAAAAAAGAAAAAATACCTTTTTTTTTGTTGTTGTTTTTTTTCCCCCTTTTCGAGAAATCCCAATGGCTAGAAATTGAAGAACAAACCCAGTGCAAATCAAGCAACCAAACCAAATTAAACTCAAAAGTTCCAACAAAACCTAGGTTGAGAAGAAGTCATGAAATTGTGGTTTAGAAGACAGATATAAAATGGGTACATGGAATGGACGCATTTAATGGAGAAAACGAAAACCGAAAGAAAATGCGTTACCTTAACCAGGAAGCGAAGATGAGATTATTTGGAGTTAGCAGTTCAGATTATTCAGAATTAGATTCCTTTATTTTTGTACCATTTTCTGAGCAACCAAACAAACCACTAAGTCAAGTCTGATGGTAAATCACTTCAAAAGATCTCTAGATGGCAGTAGCATCACATAAAATTCAAACCGAGTAGAAAAGGCCAAGCTTAATTTTCTCATAACAATACTACTTTCCAAGACTCAAGCAATATATGTCTATTTCAAGAAACAAATTCTATTTGCATAAATTTCATTCAGTAATTCCCAGTTGCATAAATTTTTTCACCCAACAATGAAATAACCTCCAAGAAATCCAATTCTGCCACTTGCTGCCTAATTAAGAAAAATCACTTTCAGCCTATGAGCTTCTAATAAAGGTATACTCCAAAACCCAATTCATCAGCCAATAAGATCACAATATTTAGCTGAGAAAGATCGTGCCGCCTTTTTTATGCTACCTTCAACCTCAAGCAAACAGAACAATTTAAAAATATTCCATATTCTCACGACGGCAACGAAAGACCTAACTTTTGATTTGAATTCATACCTGGAAATAATGGAGACAAAAACAGTTTCACTGAACAAAATCAATAGGCAACAAAATTGATACTGGGAAAAACAGGCCATGAGTATTGTTCTTGGGAGAATTTCAAATCAGTGTATGTTTTCAAAAACAATTTCATATTAGTGGTAGACTTTACCAACTTTAATAATTAAAGCTACTAACTTTTCAATGAATTTATAAATATTTTGTGAAGTTATCACTGATTTGCAATTTTCCCAATGTTCTTTATTGAATTGATGCTCCAATCCAATCCAAAGCCTTTGGACCCCAAAATTCAATGAAAAACTATTATTACGCTTTCAAATTAAATCAAAACAACAATCGAAGCTGAAACAACACATAATCGAACACAATCGATCTCGGTATCTGGATTAGTCATTGTGCCTGTGAGTATTGAAACTCAACGAGGAGAAAAACTCAGCCGATTCCGGATCCGAAACCCTAACCGCCTCTTGACTCTCATCTTCACCACCATACAACAACAAAGCCATCATCAAATACTCCACGCTGTGCTGGTTCTTCAGCTCTGAATTTGCCGACCACGGCGGTAGTCTGGGAAGTGACCAGAGTTTCAGCATCTCGACGTTGAATCACCGGGGAAGATCGTACATGAAGACCCTGAGAGGCGATTCGGTGCGGCAGGGTGTAGTGTAGTTCGGGAGAGATTGTAAGAGTGGGAAGAAGTGTGATCTGACATCGACGGTTCCGATGAAAATGGAGTAGGTGATGAAGATGATGAGGATGAGTAGGAGAGAGGACTGTTTTTCCGATCATCTTCATTTTCTCTCTAGAAAGCTCTGGGTTTCTCTCTCTGTATGTATGTGTATGAATGTACATGTGAGAGAGTACGTGTAGAGAGGGAGTGGAAGAGAAGATGTGGGAGAGAGAGAGAGAGAGAGAGAGAGGAGAGAGAGAGAGCAGAGTGTTTGGGCGAGAACTAAATGTATCTGAACCATTGATATATACTTAGGATTGATCTAGACCATTAAAATCAAATGTATCTTTGATACATTTTGACACATCTTCAAAAACAGTTCTGTCTTATTATATATGTAGGAAATTAATGTATTGATATTATTGATTGATATTCAATATCTTTTTTGTGTGTATTGTGTATATACAATGGAGAGAATGATCTCTCTTTTATAGGGAGAATGAGTTACAAATGGAGGAATTAAATTAACCTAAAATGGAGCACTAAACAACTTAATGGAGCATTAGGGAAAATGGAGCACTTGCTTCTTGTGGAGCACTAATGGAGTGGAGTAGGTAGGTGGTAGTAGGTGGTAGTGGTAGGTGGAGTAAGTTATAGGTTTTTACATTCAACAGCCCCCCTCAAACTCAAGGGGTTAGGAACTAACCAACTTGAGTTTGGAGAGAGTAACAAAACAGGAAAAATAAAATGACAAAAAATAAAAGAGGATAGGAGACACTGTATGGTCGTGTCAGACCGTTGTAGAAGACAGTTTATGGGGTCATGTCGGACCGTTGTAGAAGATAGTTTATGGGGTCATATCGGACCGATGTAGAAAACAGTTTACTGGGTCATGTCGGACCGTTGTAGAAAACAGTTTACGGGGTCATGTCGGACCGTTGTAGAAAACAGTTTACTGGGTCATGTCGGACCGTTGTAGAAAAACAGTTTACTGGGTCATGTCGGACCGTTGAAGAAAACAGTTTACGGGGTCATGTCGGACCGTTGTAGAAAACAGTTTACTGGGTCATGTCGGACCGTTGTAGAAAACAGTTTACTGGGTCATGTCGGACCGTTGTAGAAAACAGTTTACTGGGTCATGTCGGACCGTTGTAGAAAACAGTTTACGGGGTCATGTCGGACCGTTGTAGAAGACACTATAAGGCTGTGTCGAACCGTTGTAGCAGATAACCGAAATCAATGTCGGGACAGTTTACCGAGTCTTGTTGGACCCATATAGGAGCTAACCGGAATCAATGTCGGGACAGTTTACAGAGTCTTGTCGGACCCTTATAGAAGCTAACCGGAATCAAAGTCGGGACAGTTTACAGAGTCTTGTCGGACCCATAAAAGTTGCACCCTCAAAAGGCGTGCCCAATCTTATCAAAAAGCGTGCCATCAAAAGGCGTGCCATCAAAAGGTGTGCCCGACAGCCATCAAAAGTCGAGCCATTAAAAGGGGCGCCATCAAAAGGCGTGCCATCAAAAGGTGTGCCCGACATCCATCAAAAGTCGAGCCATTAAAAGGCGCGCCGCTTTGTCGTCTAGCGCTGAGAGGCGCGTGAGGCGCGTGTCTGCCTTGCCTATTTAAACAAAGGCGAGGCTGAGGCTGAGGCTGAGACTGAGACAAACCAGTTGAAACCTCTGAAAAACTCTCTGAAAAAACTCTTCGTTTTCTGAGAGTTGTATTGCTGAAACACTCTGTTGTTTTCTGAGAGTTGTATCGCTGAAACACTGTTGTTTTCTGAGAGTTGTATCGCTGAAACACTCTGTTGCTTAGAAAATGGCCTCTTCTTCCCGTTCCGCTACCCAGAACATAGCCTCTTCGTCCCGGGGTCTTACTCTCTTTCCCGACCTCAATGAGTGCACAAGAGAGATAACCGGGGCAGTTGCCCTGGAACCGCAACCAAGTGCCCTTGGACCAAGCCCCCCTGGTTTTGCACCGTTGAACTATTCGATGGTGGCAGTTGAGCAGATAATGGTTGCTCAATCTGATATTGAGGTCAATTATTACACATTAAGGTCATGCGTTGAGACCATGACGGCGGTCAACAACCTGTCGCACCGGCTTCAGAGTAGAACTAATGAGGTGCAGCAGTTAAACGCCCAACTGGCTCTGCTCCAGGGCATGTATAAGGATGCCCGAGCAGAGATATGTGGGCTAAAGGCAGAAAACAAGGAACTGAAGCGGAAGGCCACCGTGATGCTCAGATTTGGAGGACCGCCATATGTGACGGTTGAGGAGCAACGGGAAGTGAACGTGCTCGGCGGCGTGGGAAACACGGAGGCAGCACCGGCAAGGGACGCCCAAGACAAAGGCAAGAGGAAGAGATCGGCAGAAGAGGCGAAAAAGTAAGGCCGGTTTTTGTGGTGGTTGTAGGTTGGAGATTGTTTGGTGGTTTTTTTTTTTTTTTTTTTTTTTTTTTTTTTTTTTGTAAAATGGTGATCGAGTTTGATCCCTGGCATGAATAAAATAAAGTTGGTGTGCAAATCTAAATGGTATGAATTTGATTTGAAAAAGATTAAAAAAATAATGTGAAAGAAAATATATTGAGAAATCAAAAAGAAAGGTGGAGAGTGGTTGAAGGAGTTGAGACGCACCACCAAAGGGTGATGCGCCGGTCATTACACCCAACGAGCTTGCAGAGGCAGATGGGCTTATTTTCGGCTGCCCCACTAGATTTGGAATGATGGCTGCCCAATTCAAAGCATTTTTGAATTCAACTGGAGGTCTATGGAAAACTCAACAGCTTACTGGAAAGCCTGCAGGCATCTTCTACAGCACCGCATCTCAAGGCGGTGGTCAAGAGACTACAGCATTAACAGCCATTACTCAGCTTGTTCACCACGGAATGATCTTTGTGACTATTGGCTACACATTTGGAGTCGGCATGTTCGAAATGGAGAAGGTGAAGTTCTGCCATAAAATTTGTTAGGAACTACTGTAGCAGCAGCAACAAGAAGATTAAGATCACGAAGAAGAATTTGTGGCAGCGGAGTGAAGGTATGTGTAGAGGTCCGGCGGGCGGTCAAGGCAAGGTTGCCGCCGCCGGAAGGCGAAGAACACTAAGAGCTTAACCTATAGCTCTGATACCATGTAGGAAATTAATGTATTGATATTATTGATTGATATTCATTATCTTTTTTGTGTGTATTGTGTATATACAATGGAGAGAATGATCTCTCTTTTATAGGGAGAATGAGTTACAAATGGAGGAATTAAATTAACTTAAAATGGAGCACTAAACAACTTAATGGAGCATTAGGGAAAATGGAGCACTTGCTTCTTGTGGAGCACTAATGGAGTGGAGTAGGTAGGTGGTAGTAGGTGGTAGTGGTAGGTGGAGTAAGTTATAGGTTTTTACATTCAACAATATAGATATATATTTTTGTGGGTTCTGGATTTTTTTAAGTGAAGTCTTTGGATTAATATTAAGAGGTTTACTATTGGATGTTTTATGAATGTTTTTTTTCCTTTAGGTTTTGTTTTCATGCTTATTACATTAATAAAATTAAAAAATAAAATAAAATTTACAAACTTATCCCCGCCGTACCTGTATCTTTCTTTTTCAAATTTTGGCATATCGCCGTATCCGTATTGTATCGTACACGCATCCCGTATCCGTGCTTCCTTTCTTAGAAACGAAGGTATGCCCTAAACTCTGCACACAACAGAACACCCATGGTTCTTTTTCTTTCTCTGATAGATCCTTTATAACTTGGCCATCGGAGTGCCCTCTTGCTGGAAACCACTGGTCGGATGCATTAATGGTGTTTTATTTTGCAGATTCACATGGCGAAGCTCATCTCTTTCTTGAATCTCTCCATCAATCTATGTGAGCTGATTTTATGCGCTCACATGGACAATTGATTTTTCTCAGCCTTTTCTTGATCCTAATTTAGTTACATCCTGAACTAAGCTTTTTGAGAAGATCTCATTCTAAGAATTTGATTGCTTCAATTTGTTCGGTAAACCATAAAGAGAAAATTTATGAATTTAATTAAAATTTTTTTTATTTAAAATCAATTTATTTAAGGGTCCTATCTGGCCAGAAAAGAGGCAAAACATTATGACCCCATCGTCATTGTCACCTCCTCTGTATTTGTGCACACACTTACATCCTCTTCCAAGTGTGTATATGTTTCTTTTTCTGGGGGTGTCTCTTGGAAATAGTCTGTTGTAAACCTAGTATCCAATTCTCAGTTTAACCATCCAATTCTCAGTTTAACCTCAACCCTTCTTTCCCAGTTAAAGTTTCTCGTGTTTATTTTTCATTTGTAATTTCTGAAATATATTGCAACCTAAAAGGTGACTACTGCCTTGCAGCCTGCAATTGCTGTTGCAATTAGGGAACAACTATATGAGGTTAGAATCTAACGCTCCTTTTGTCATACATTTTTGGTGGACATTATCAAACCTAGCTATTTTACTTCTCCTTACTATTTTAGTACATGTGCTAGATTGCAATCCAAAGTGTAGCTTCAACAAGGGAAACTAGAATAAACAAGAAGGGTCGCAGAGGGGCTGAACAATTCCCAGCCAGGTTTGTGTTATTGCTTTTACTTAAATGTTGTTGATCCTATTTTGTTTTGGTTGGGAAGATTGAGTACTATCTGATTAACAATGTGAATATAGGTTTGAATATATGTCTGCTTTGTCTTTGTTGCTTCTCCCTAACCAAATTGTTTATCTTCCGTCATCTCTCTCTCTCTCTCTCTCTCTCTCAGTAAGGCAGGTGGAACTGCAGTAGACTTGATGAAGTTATTTGGTAACAAATCCAGTGCCATTCGGTAAGGCCTGTTAATTTCCTGCATTTTATAACTTACCAAAAAAATATATATATGTATAGTTTGTTGAGCTTGTCATAGTAAAGTTCTTAGTCAACATGCCTAATATTGAGCTTTGTAGTCAACAACAATTTTCAATAGGAGGTATAAGTAGTAGGAAGCGTCTAACACATGGCATTAATCTTTTTTTTTTTTATCGCATTAAAATTAAAATTTGAATATCCATTGTGGATATCAATTGTACAGTAATGATACAATTAGAATTAGTTCCATAGAGGAGACTGACTGTAAATCTCTTGGTGCTTCTTCAGGAAGAGAAGGGAATGGGATGTCTATGAACCCATTGTTGATATTCTGTCGAATGAGGAAGTAGATGCCCTTGAAGCAAGAGAAGAGAGGGATGCTCGAACGTGAAATTTCTGTTCATTTATGTACCTAAAAAGTAACTAAAGCCACCATGACCACACCATATCTTATTCTCCATGAATGTTTTGAGAATATGCACATGCATTTGTATGTCAGGAGAGGGGAAGCGAAGATCAAGGTAAAGGACTATAAGCAAAAGATTATTACTATTACATCTTTTTTTTTTTTTTTGTGTGATTTGATTGTCAGATCTCTGTTTATGAAGGTGAAAAAACCATTCTCCTTCAACCTATATGCTTCCACTCGAAAGAACAACTCCAACGCCACCCTGCCAATTTAGCAAAATCCAAACCCAATTAATCTTATCGATTAGAACGTAAACCCCAACCTCACAGAAGCTTTCTACGACTTCTCATTCATTCACACCACCTCATATCGATAGAGAGAGTCACTAATCCACAAACAAATCCCGACCTCCCAGCCAAAAGCATCTTCTTTGATGATGGGAGAGAAGGAATAAAATTTCATTTTCTTAACAAACAAAATCAACTTTTATGTTTAATTACAGGAATTCAATAAATTTTGTAAGTCATTTATAATTGTTTGAAATAAAAAATTGACACCTAACGTGTAGAAAAAAAATTCTAAACGTTATTCACTTCTACAGTTGTGTTTGCAAAAAGAAAAGATAAAAAAGGCAATTTTCCTTTTTTGAAAATATAAAAAACAAGCCAGTTAGGTGTGAGTTTTCATCGTCTCTTTGACGCATTAAATTCCTGTACTTAAACAATGATGTTGGTTTCTCTTGTTTAGAAAAAGAAAATTTTCATTCCTTCCTCTCCCGCTCCCTCCGGCCACCGTCCATTGCTCATCGTCATCACCAATCCCCACATCTGGCTACTTGCACCTCAGACCACTGTCGCCATCGACTTCCACTGGCTACAACACATGCAATAAACAGATACCACAAAAAGCCTTGGCAACCTCCTCCAATGGCTAGAATCATGTTCGACTGCACCCTCTTTCTGAAAACAAACACCGACTAGCTCTTGACAGAAGCCATCGGAACCCTAAATTATACTGGAGAAAAAGAAGAAGATGCAAAATTAAAATAAGATTCATAAGCTGTGACATTTATGAAAAAGAATTGACAATTTAGAGAAGACAAAGAAAAGTGTAGTTCGGAAGAAGAGTTAAAAGAGTCTAAAGATGAAGAATGCCAAAAAAAAGAAAAAAAAGAAAAGAAAAGAAGAACACCACAGTATTCAGATGGACAAAAAAAGAAGAATTGAGAATTCAGAAAACGATCTCTCTGAAAGGCGACCCCTGGTAGCTCCTTTAATGGCTTGAATAACCAATCAGACCAACACAAAATCAACTCTTAATTATACCGTGTTTTTATTCCATAAATTTCAATGTCAGTTGAAAAGAAACACACACAAAAGGAAAAAAGAAAAAGAAATTCCAAAATATCAAATAAATTTGTTCAATATCCATGTACGCTAAAACTCCTATTCAAAACTTGTGTTTTTATATTCAGATATATGGAAAAAGAGCACTGTAAATCTTAGAGGCCACCAAGTTATGTTCATATCTTGCATATACACAGGAAAATACACACTTGTAAAAAGGGAACACAGATCAAGCAAGACGAGTTGGCAGGCATGATAAGCTAAGTCAGGTCATCTTCATCCAGTGCTTCCTCTTGTTCTTTGGCTGCATCAGCCCTCAGTGCACTCACATCACCAGTTGGCAACTTCCTTGCAAGCCTGATGATCTGCAGCCATTTATTTATTTTAGTAAAAAAACATCCATAAAATTATGCATTTGCCAAATACCTTGTGTAAGAAACATACATGACAGTAGTAATAATAACTATTTAACATAAGATGATGCTAACTAATAGTATAGTGGAAAGCCTTTTTCTGACTAGTTCCCTCCATTCTCCCTTCCCTCTCTTGGCATTCGGGTATTTCCAGCAGCCAGAAAAGGGATCTTAACAACCAAAAAGCGTTAAAATAAAAGAACTAGATTGTCAATTGGCTGATACTTGAATACAATGGAAGGAACATTTCCAGCCAAAAAGAAAATAATGATGGTGTTAACGCAAAAACAAAATGCCAAACAGGAACACTCTTGAAAAGAAAGTGATGACAGAGGAGAGAAGTGGGTTAAACATCTTGTTCACATTTTAAAACTCACGGGTCTATTACCTTTTGTGGGGAGTGGGGATGCAACACAGTATTGTACTGTAATTGAGACCGTAAATTTGCTATACCCCTGAATTGTTTAACTTAAATAACTACTTGGAGAATCTTATTTGTTCATTTGCAATTAATAGAACACTGGCATAAAAAATAAAAAATAAAAAGAAAACAGAAAAAGAAAAAGAAAAAGAAAAAGAAAAAAACCAATTGGAAGAGTAGAGTATTATTGAAGTCGCATTTTGGGATCAGTGCTGAGCTCAACCACATTTCGGCCTGCGAAGGATGGCTTTTCTTGGTGCAGGTACATATTCTAAAAATGCTATGGTGTGAGATAATTGATAGTGTGGTACCTCATCAAAGTACTTGAGAATACAAAACTATATCAATTGTCATCTAAGCTACATGGACTCGGATAGGAGTGTCGGGTGAAAGTGTTTATCTAAATGTCAGACCTTCATAAATTTAAATCTTAGGATCTTGGGATACATATCCGAAATTAAATATGAGTATCGCGATGCGTCATATACGCATATATATTGCATATTATATAATATTCTTGTATGAGATGTTGTAAATTATGTGGAAATATACTACAAATTAAATCGGATTTAGGAAAAATACAAAATTTCTATATCTAATTCATGTGAGGCTAAAAATATTGTTTTACTAGCAAATGTGAGTTTTTTCTTCTTCATATGTTGTAACAAATTAAAGGATCTAAGTGTCTAAATTGGCTACGAGTGTCGAACACATCCCACACCCTCCTTACCCATGTCATATCTAGTGGACACAAGTACGCTGGGGGAAATAGATGAGCCCATGTAACATAGATTATCATTTACTAACTTTGATCTCATTTCCCTCCTAGAACCACAAAAGGGAATAAGGATGAGGATGATCTTCAACCTTTTTCTTTTCTTTTTTTTTTTTTTGACGAAGGATGATCTTCAACCTTGAGGTCCAACTTTCTAACCACTTATTGAAAACTACATTCTTGCAACCACCGTTATCAATGATCATACTGTAAATGTAGCCGTCAATGCTGTAAGTGGTGTAAAAGATATTGGTACACAATCATTATCTTCATTTTCTTGCTTAGGTGTAAGAGGAGTCTTCTTGACCATGAGTTCGATCTCAACTAGCAACTTGGCAGCCCGTCAACTTTTGGGAATATGTCAGGTTGATGTCTCCGCCTACCCCCGGCTTGTCCAGTTGTTCTATCAAAATATGTTTATAGATCCCGATTTCCGTAATTGTTTGAGGATCATAGTCGACGGCATTACCCTCACCATCCATCTTGAGGACTTTGCCACTATCCTTGGGTGCCCCTGCACACATCCCTGCAACTCCCCATTCCAGGACTATGATGACAAGTTGCCAGTCACTCATCTCATACATACTGACTTTCTAGACAGTGCAGGTGATGCTAGTCATTCTTTTGTTCACCGCCACAATTTGCCACCCTGGCTTTGGTTGATTCATGTCATTTTTTGGCAGAATGCCATTCCTTTGGGACATAAGAAGGAGTGCCACAGTGCTTTTATTTGGGCTCTTCATCACTTTGAGTTCGACTTTTGGGTGGATGTCTCGCAACTTATTTAGGATCAGATGTACGAAATCATGACAAATGTGCAAATCAAGCAAACTCAGAGCTCTCAAACTTGGATTCTTCCATTTGCCAACTTGATCACTCACCTCTTCCACCGCCACTCAAGCTATCGGTTTCATCCTAAGGAGGAGGTCATGGAAGTCTTGCAGTATACCAAGCAGACTTGGCTTCATAGTTTGTCTCGCATGCCACCTCTTTAGATGTAGCCTCTCGCTGCCTATGTTGACCCCGAGGGTTTGGGTGATGACGTTCCTATGGCCGATCCTACACATGGCATTGCTGCCAACGCTCTTGTTGATCCACTTGCACCCGTCTTTATGACTTGTGTTGATTATAAGGCCCTTCATCATGAGCACATTTGCCTTCAACAATATGTTGATACCCTTTAGATCGATTTCTCAGCTTATTGGGACCTCTCAGCAGCGTTATGACGCCTTTCAGGCGTATATGCAGCAGTCCTTTGCTGATATGTAGGCCCTTATGCGTTCTTGTTTGCGGAGTGTTGGAACAATTTGTCTTGAATTTTTCAATTGGTGGTCTTCGGGTCTTCAAAACTTGGCGATGAACTTGTGTATATAGAACAAAAATTTTATGTTTCAAGTCGCGTCACTAAGTCGCTTTCCTAAAGACAATATTTGCACCCACTAAAGGTGTGTAGGGGGTTACAGCAAATTCGCCTCTACGATACAATGAAGCCTGATCTAAAGATTAAGTCTACTGGCGTTTGCACTGATGACAACAGATCAGAATACTCTTGATATAATCAAGAAAAACCAAGACACTGATAATCAAATCTGCAGAACTTGATTCCCAGTAAGAAAAATAGAAATTGCTTAAAGAAACTCTTGATCGAAAACTCAAAATCAAGAGGGAGAGAGAGAGAGAATTGCAGGAATGCTTCTGAATTTTTTTGGATGGAATGAAATGGCTAATTTCACAGCCTATTTATAGGCCTTGATGGATCTGATCGAATGGTCATGTCCCTTGATCGCATCCGATCAGATTTGACCATTGGATTGATGATCTATGGTGTAGATCATTCTCACACCAAACAGATGCCTTGACTAATCACACCTGATCACAATCGGGTGCCATCTCATTCGATCGCGCATCTCCAATCAACAGTTATGATCAATCCGCTCCAGATCAGACACACAACCATTTGATCGGTTGGTTGACTCATCGCCAACGGATGCCATGTCACTGCCATGTGGAGCTAACTGTATTCCACGTCACCCATGCCACGTTGGATCCACGTCATCGCTCCAACCTGTCCGATGCAAATAGAAAAGCGCCTTCATGGCGCTTTGTGCTGATGCTAAGTGCAAAGTATGCCATTTAACGCCACACAGCCCACTGCCCACGCCACGCGCGCGCGTGTGCATGTGCGTATACGTGTGCAGATGGTGCGAAGCACTATCTTTGCGGTGTGGGTGCTTGCATATTAGCTTTCACCTTACAATTCCATATTCAAAAGAATATTCCATGTAGCACTTTATTAAGTGCTCCATGTTTTCTTTTCTTTTCGATGTGGGACAAAGTCCCCAAGCTTATTTCAAGCTTTCCAAAGAAAAACAAGAAAGGCTTTGAAAACACCCAAAAATTAAACTATACATTTTAAAAACCATTTTGAAAAATTCCCAACATTCCCCTACCATTTTCAAAATATCAGATGATGATTCTTGGTTCACTTGGCAGCCTTATGCATAGGTGAAGATATCATAGGTGAATCATTCACTTAGTGAAGACATCTCAAAGTTAGTCAAGATGACATAATAGACTTGTCTTTGAACTAGCGATCTTATACGACTAACCGGACATGCCTCACGCACAGTACAGGTTTTCTCAAGTATTCAAACAAACCGACACGTAGATTGGCCTTGTGTCTATATCCTATTTCATGAGCGCTCTAGAGTTAATCCCTTGGACTCATAGGAAGTGGCACCACCTCCTACACTCACATAGGTAAGCTTACTAAGAGTACCCCTGTAATTTACAGTACCCTAACAACTCAGTTGTAAGCTTATTAAGAGTTTGCTAACTCATCCTCTTCTTTTCACATTACAGGTACCAAGCACTTCAACCTTGGGATGAAAAAGAAATAAAACTAAGTGCTTGCAATCATGACATATGGTGTACTTGGGCTCATTGAACTCAAGACTTGATGTTTCTTCAAGCGTTGAGTTGAGTTTCTACCAGAAGTGATTATGTTAAGTGGACTTAAGACCCATCCCCTTTGATGTTTTCGACACCAAATCCCTTGCAAGTCCCTTTGTTAAGGGGTCAGCCAAGTGTAGACACCCCATTTTTGACTGCCCGCAAGACTTAGGTGCTTGGTTCGATACACTTGATGATGAAAGTTGAATTATGAATTCGCAACGATTTGGATTCAATCAGGCTATCAAAATAACCTCAAATCTTCAACATTTACCTTAGTTGAACCTATGAGTTTCATTTTTGGACCTTTTCCACTCTGAGTTGAGTTTGAATCAAAAAACAGGAGAAGCATCAAAGCCGGCCGTGCATCAGTGATGGTCGGCCGTGGCTATGAATGGTCGGTCGGCCCTTGGTGGCAAAAAACACTGTTCTGGGTAAGAGCTGGCCAGCTGTCATTTTTGAAGATATTTATCACCTTTTGAGCTCAAATTCTATAAAAACGAAGCTGTGTTATTGTTTTAAGGGTTAAAAAAAATTTAGAGAGCCTATATACACCTTGAGAGCTCTCCCTCCTCATTCTTCCATTGCAAGCAACCTTTGAGCTAACGTAGCTTCCTTGTGTCATGTCTATACTCCATATACAACCTTGTCTCACCACCTTAGAGTCTTGGTTGATCTTGGAGAAGCATAATTCAAGCTTGAGAGTAGGTTGAAACCAAGTTTGGATCACAAACAACAAGCTTACCCCTTGAAAGGTATAAGCTTGTTTTTTTCTCTCTTGCTTTCATTTCTTCCATTTGCTTCATAATTCTTACTGTTTTGTGTTGTTTTGAGTCTATTTGAAGTGTTCAAGGTTGGGTTTGAAGAGCTACCAAAAGGGTAGAGAGAGCTTGCTCCTTCTACACCTTTACCCATAACTCAAACCCTACATTTTCCAGTCTTTTTCTTTGATATCTACATTGATTTTCAGAGTTTTCAAAGGGCCAAAAATCATGTTTTGAAGTTTCAAAAGTGGAGGGATTAGCCACCCCTCCTTATTCTTGCTCACTAGCCTTTATTCTTTTCTTTATTGTTTAGCTTTTTAGGCTATTTTCATCAACTTTTAGCCTCTATTTTTCATATGTTAAGGACCGTTTTTAGGGCTGTCCAAGCCTTTTACATTGGTTCATGCTTTGTTTAGTTCATTTGCTGTCTCGTAAATTAGTATACATAACTTGTTGCATGTTATTCCAAGTCTCCTTTTACTCATTTCCATGTTGAAGAGTCTAAGTTTAACAATCAATCCACCATCCATCTCTTTCATGCTTGAGAATGATTTCAACCGATTGAGGTTGCTTAAAACATGTAAGAGAGACTCCTACTTAGTGGCTTAATCTTTTCAAAGATTCATTGCCAACGGTATAGTCTTTCTCTCATGTTTTAGAAGAACCTCTCGTTTGACATTACTTCTTGTTTAGAGGACTTTAACATCACCATGGACAAATGGACTAAAGAATGGCAAGGTTTCGTAAAATTGGCTTAAAACTTGGATCAATACACATAAAGAAAATGGCTTAAATTGCTTTAACTTGGCCGGACGTTATGCCAAGTTACTTGTGTCAAGAGTCGTCACATGCTAATCCATGACATTTTGATGATTTTTGAAGCATTACAACCTCCCTCTTTGAGTTCATACTATGACAAGAGGGAGGGGTGGTCTTATTCTTTGCATTTTATCGACTTTTGTCCAAGATCGCATTCGAGATCATCAAGCAACCATTTTGCAAATTGATGGTTTTGGAATCAATTTCAACCTTCTCTCGAGGCTTTTCCATGACAGAGGAGAAAGAAAGGGACAAACAGAGCTTGAGGACACTTTGTTTGCACTGGTTTACCTCAGAACACAAAAATAGAGCTTTGCACCAAATTGATGCACGACCGGCTATCTGTAGGCCCGGCTGGCCATCGGTGATGCACAGCCGGCCCTCAGTGTGTGGCTAACAGTGCAGTTTTGTAGAAAATAGAGGCAGTGGCTGAAGGTGAAACAGAGGCGGCTTGGGCAGACAGAGTAGTTCTCAAGCGCTATGCATGCAACCTTCATCCATTTTCAATTACGTATTTTTTCAAATGTAATTAATCTTGTTGTAATTAATTAGTTGTAGCTAGTTAATTGTACAAAGTGTTGTAATTAATTAGTTGGTTAACTAGAATTGTTAGTTAATTCATTTCATTTGTAATAATTAGTTAAGTAAATTAGCTAGTTATTTATTCGATTTTGTAATAATTAGCTTTATTAGATTAGCTTTAATTAGTTAGTTAATTAGCTAGTTATCTATTCAGACTCTCCTTCGTGAGAGCGCAACGTTGTAATAATGTGTATGTCTTCCAACCCACGTCTTCTCCTTTTTATTTACTAGTTTACGATGGTTAGTTTAGGGACATCATGTTTCAATTAGCATTCTTCATGCTTGCATCCATTCGTATTGCATGCACCGTGGCTCTGTTCATCAGTCTAACTGCATCATTAGTTCAATACTTTTTCAAACATGTGCTTAGACCGCATGTTATCAAAATTGATTCATATGCTATACTAGTAGCCAAGCCTATTAGTTGCATATCGCATTTGTTGCATTAGTCATATTGCATAGTTAGAAATCATGCATTTTTCCAACTCTTTTGTTTATTCTGGCATGGAGTACTAGGTAAGCTTTTATTAGCTTTAGCATATTGCATAATATGTTAGTGTTTCCATGTTTAGCATGCTTGCCATGATGCTAATTGCTTAATTGATAAACTGCTTGAATGCTTGTGGATGAAGGATTGTTGCTTGAATTAGAATAATTTGAGCAATGTTTATATGCGATCACTTTTTCAAGTGGTCTATATTTCGAAACAATTTTGCAAAACAAACATGACTCGAGTTGTTCCAATTCTTGCAATTTTAATCTATACTTGTGTGTGTGTACGCATCATATATGTGGGGAGGTGGTTTGGAAATACTCTTCAGATCCTGGAAGACGCCAATTGTCACGACCCAAACCCGCCCCTATAGGTTTGGCACCGTAACCGGCCAGTAATCCGAGGATTACCTCCGGCCTCTGAACAGATTAACAAAATATTAGGGGCTAGCGGAAGCAAATAATAATATACAACGTCCATTGAGCTGTGCAAACTTATATGAGACAGAAAAATTTTAAACTTTCATATACTATATACACATTATCTTTAAGTCATCATATATACACAGATTAGACCAAAAAGGAACTTAGCCCTATTTACAAAATACACAAGACTTGTTTAACCAAACAAGAAAACAGAACTTAAACTTTAAGTTACTAAGCAATATCATTGACACATCCGGAACCTCCACGGGAGGCACATTGGTTGGCTGACAAAACAGATTCTAGACAGATGCCTCTAAGCCTGGTCATGCGCCTGATCACCTACATACATAAATAATACAGTGAGCTAAAGCCCAGTGAATAATAACAGAGTAAAGGGTTTAATGAATGATGTCCATCACAGAGTTAGAAATCAGAGTTTATCTCAGAAACATAATCTTATCAGAAATAGAGTCTTATGCATTTTCAGATTCCAAATCATTTTCGTAATCATTTTCATAATCATTTCCATATTCAGATTTTGCATAAGATCATATGTGGTACACCCATTAGCTAACAGATCAGATTGGTCTAGAGACCACAGACAGAGTTGGTACCAACGACCAGGAGGGTCCATATCTTGCGCGCAAGTAGCCACGGTATTATATCCCCCGGGCGAGGGCCTTATGCCACGGTATTGTATCCCCCGGGCGAGGGCCTTATGCCACGGTATTGTATCCCCCGGGCGAGGGCCTTATGCCACGGTATTGTATCCCCCGGGCGAGGGCCTTATCGACTAAGGGTGCCACAAATACTTTTCAGAAAAACTGGACATTCATTCATTCATCTCCAACATATCATAGCTTTTCAAGAATCAATCATTTCGTATCATAGTATACTGAAAAATACATAACATTGAACATAACTTTACAAAGTTATTACTCACAGAGGGCTGTAGAGGCAAATCAGACAGACTGGATATATCAGATAAATCGGGCAGATAATGGCGCGTGACCTACACAAGCACATCACATATACACATTGAAATACAATATTACTCCCTTGATTAAACTTGCCCTTTCTAGTCCGAAGTTCTACTACGTTTATTCTTTCTCAATTAAGTAAACTGGGTTCTTAATTCACATATTTTTTCATTACTAAGCCCTTCTTTTCCAAATAGATTGATCCTTTACTTGGTTTCTTAAACAATTACCACAAGATCAAAGATTCATTCCTTAACTAACTAATCTATGTTAATTAGTAGCTTATTAATCTTTATTAAGTCAAAAATCATGTCTAGAATGCATTGGAAAGAGATGAGGATAAAAATATGAACTAAATGCAACTTTTCAAAATGTGCTGAAAATGGGGTCTTCGCTCGAGCGCCACTTTGGTCGCTCGAGCGAACTGTAAAATTTGAAAAACTACTGGGAGCTTGATTTTCACGCTCGAGCGAGACTTCCCTCGCTCGAGCGAACAACGAAAATTCTGAAATTCTAAGATTGAAATTAAAGTTCAAATTTGGTATTTAAAGCTTCAAAACATGCACTTTAGTATTCAAACATGGAAACCATTTATTAAAGTCATAAATTGCTAAATCATTTATTCAAAAATCATTTCCTAATTGCCAAATTTAGTTTTAATAAAATTGTTTTCAAGCTCTTTCTATTTTCCTTCAAAACATGAAATTAAAGTCATAAATTCCTTAGGAAATTATTCGTATGCATGAAATTGACATCCAAATTACTAGTTTTATATTCCTATAAATTTTCCCACTAATTTCCATAACCATGAGTCTACTTAATTTCTTATTTAATCCATGAGACTAATTTCATAGCTTTCTTAATTCATGATGCATGTAACTTATTTTATATTTGACACCCAATTTCATCCTAATTTCATGAATTAAACCTCAATATCCAAGTATTATAGGATGATTCTACAAAATCAAACCGAAGATAATTAATTTCCAATTTATTTTCCATAACTACTCACATGCATGTAACCCAATTCAAATTAATTCTTATAATCTTGAATCTAATTAATTTTATCACTCTTTTACTAATTTCTCTTAATTTACATGAAATTGAAGTGATATGACTCTTAGGAAAGATTTGCATGTATGGGATTAAGATTAAAACCAACTAATTTTCTATAATCAAAATCAAATCATAATTTAATTCTTGATCAATTTTCTTCATATCACACCCAAAACCTAATTCACAATCTTAGATGCTCCATAACACATTTAAATTTTGAATTAAACTCTTTCATTATATTACATGCATGAGTTAGAAATCAAAATTAAATCAATGTCTAATTTCCAAATTAAACATAACTCCATTTATTCATCATTTTGTTAACTTCTACCAATTACATGAAATTTGACCAAGTTTAACAAATTGAAGAAATCATGAATCATACCCTTGGCCCTAATTTGATTCTACATGCAAGCCAAATTTATGAAGGATAATGAAAATCAAACTCAACTAATTAAGTTCTAAATTAATTTCCAAAATCATGAATCTAATTTAGTTTCTTGCTCAAAACCCAATTTCTTACAAACTCATGGAATTGGTTCCATAACTTTCTTGATTTTAGCTTTTAGCTAAATTATCTACAAAAATTAAGACAAATAGTTACCTAAAATTGTTGAATTCTTGAGCCTCCCTTGGCTACTCTTTACATTCCCCTTTTGCTCCTATTTTCTTCCTTTTGTTCCAGCACATACCCAGAAAAACCATAGCTTTCTCACCCTCTCTCTCTCGGCTCTTTCTCCCTCTCTTGAACCCATTCTTTCCTCACTCCCTCTCTTGTTGACTTCATAACATTTGTTGCCTTAAGGGAATATCACCATATACATGTTCACTCCAAGTCTTGCACAAGCACACGTGCACAGCCTCAAGCCTTCCAGCACAACACCCATACACACACATGCACAAATTTCTCACTACACCCATACCCAATTACACCCCCAAATATTAATTTAGCCCATAATTCAATTCTTGTCTAGGATTAATTTAATTAAGCAATACATAATCTTAATAAATTCCAATTAGCACATCAGTAGATTAATTATAACAAATCATAAATAATCCAATTTATTTCCATTAGAGCCTAATTAAATATATTTAAATTTACCGATGCGAATCAGATTTTTAATCAGATTCCCAAAAGGCTCCAAATAATAAATCGAACTTATTTCCAACCTCAATTTTGGTTTCTTAAATCATTTAGGTCCTCAATTTCTGATCAGACTCCAATTTTCATCGATAAATTACATATTCAAATTGGGCACACCATAATTAAATTTAATTTATAATAACCACAATTCTCAATCCTCATGACTTAATCAACTCCAATTAGGACCTAATTAATCGAATCTCAATTTCACTAAACTGAATCGAATATTTAATTAAACTCCCAATGGGTCCGTAATTAAAATTAAATTGATTCAACTTCCTAACTTCACTTCCTTAAGCATTTGGACCCTTAATTTCTAATTCCAAAATAAACCTTCCATCAAATCATATACGAGTCAGATTTCACAATTCTCATAAATCCCAAATAAATTACAATACTCGGCAATTAAATCTCCAATCCTCTTAATTAATCAAGTACTAATCATTATACGTGATGGGGTCGTTACACCAATGATCCTCAGCTAGTCACCTGCAAAGATACAAATACTCCGGTCGGGGGTGCCGGAATTAGCACTCCGACGGACAAGTCAGTTCTTCTACTCAAGAAAGCTTGTTCACTAAGTTTTTAGAAGTGATTCTTACATACCTTTACAAATCTGAAGCTCTTGTATTTATATCCATTCTCTAGGCCTCGGGGCCAGAGTCTACTTTTCATTTATTATTCTTTCATTTGTCCTGATATGCCTTCTCAAGTCTATTCGGCCTTAAGAACGTATTCGGCGTCCCAGTTGAGCAGAATGGAGCCGTTCAGCTCCCGGCTCCTCGGGTATACCAGATTTCGTTCCTCTATTTATTCGGCTCCCACAATTGCCCGCCAAGCGTTCTGTCAATGACAGTTGGGTGAAATGCTTGGTTCCAATTTTCAAATACTCTGAACCGAAGTTTGGGGGTTAGACTTATCACGCGGACGTTTAATTACTCCCCCTTTAATCGTCGTCTCAACTTCCCGACCCTTCGTACACGCCTATTTATTATGATTTAAAATCTGATGTCCTTTCGAATCCGTGTTCTATGACGCTGGTTGCTGGGTTGCTCTTCGAATCGTTCTTGCAATTCTTCCGTCTGTGATACTCTCTTCATTTTTGTAAGTTTCCTCTCCCCTGCTCTGAAGCTTTTCCTAGTTTGTTTATTCCGTCGCATGTTCTTATAGACAGTAGGTTATGGCGAAACATTTGAAAGACCTCCTTTCGTCAGACCGAATTGTTGGCTTTAGACGCCATTTATCTATTCCTGACGATGTCCACCTGTCGTTTGTGGCGGACGGCACTCTTGACATGGAGAGGGAGGACAAAACCACGATTGTCTTTCCCCTTTTGTCAATCGCAGAGGGTGGAGTCCGCTTTCCCCTTACCCGTTTCTGAGGGCTGTTCTTCGCCATTGGGATTTGATCCCTTCCCAACCCAATGTGAATTTCTTTAGAATTATAATAGGGGTCGTAGCGCTGAACCGTTGCCTTGGAATTAATCTTGGCATTCCTGCCATTCGGCACTGTTATGCTTTGGCCAAGTCCTCTGGTCGGCACGGGCGTTACTTCCTCAGAGCTAAGGATACAGATCATCAGTTAATCACTATGCTTTCCAGCTCTGGGAAATGAGTTGATGATGTCATGGTCGTTGTCCGCGGCAACTGGGAGTTCGGCGAAGGGGAGGATCGTGTCGATCCTATTCCTAGACGTAGGGGCGAACTAGGTCGCCGAATGCTCTCTTGCTTGTATTGTGTGCTCATATTTGCCATACCCTGTTTTCTTGAGTCTTACGGCTTGTCTTTTGTAGGGAACGATTTGAAAAAAGTCCGAGCTTCAACTGACGACGCCGTTCTTTCGGACATTAGGATTGCTCTTAGTTGTTTCGGCCGTCGCAGTCTTCATAAGCAGGGAAGAGCGGCTCACGTTCTGCTTTGCTACGAGCCTACATATACAACCTTTTCGGCTGCGGAAAACATACCGATTCCGAAGGGGGAAGATTTTCTCGTCGCTCGTATTTTTTCCGACTTCAAAAACTTGAGACAGGTAGGTTTTGAAGGGTCCGATTCGGAGAATACTGAAGTATCCGATACTGCCAAATCAGATCAGTCCGAGGCCGAATCTGAGGAGGTATTGGATTCTGCCGATCCTCTCTCTACTTCGGGGCGGGGGAACCTCTCTGTTGACGACGTTCCTCAACGTACAGACAATCTTCCCATCTCGGGATCCACTAACATGGCTGGGTTAAGCCTGACAAAGCTTGCTAAGAAGGCGAATGTGGAGAGGTTAGCTGCACGGCGAAGAGCGGAGGGCCTTTCGACCGAACCGCCCACCAGTGAATCTCAACATTCCCTCCCAGTTACCGAATCAAAATCCTTGGGAATTGTTGAGGAGGCGGCAACAAATAAGAATGCCGAATCCGCATTGGTTGGGAAAGCCGTCCAGGATGTTGAGGGAGAGGCGGAGAAACGCGCTAGGGATCGTGAGGTCGGTTTAGAAGATCACGGCGACAAATGTCCTCGAATGGGGGGATCGAGTGAGGTTGTGCCCTTTGTGATTCGACCGGTGGTAAGAAACATGCCGGTTCCTTCGGATGCCTCGGCGCTTAAAGACCCAGAGGTCGCGTTCGGCGTGGCAACGTCTTTGTCGTTGCCGTGTGATATGGAGGCTTTCCAGTTGGAACCGGATTTGAATGCGACAATGTTAGCCGCGCAGTCGGCCCTTTTGGTGCGTATTCTGACTTTTCCTTCACTTCATCCAAACATTGTTCGCGTTACATTTTTTGAATTTTTCTTTTGCAGACCGTTGGTAGGATAGCCGATGTAGGCCGCTGTCATCTCGACGCCGTCAAGCAGATTAGTCATTTACGAAAGCAAGTTGAGGGCCAGAGGAAAAGGGCCGAGGACGAATTTTTAAGAGCGAACCAGGAAGCTTCTCGAGCAGAGGACGAGGTAGAGAAAGCTCATCATGCGGATAAGTTGAGAGCGGAGGCCGAGAAGAAGGCCGACGATATGGAAGCTGCACTTGGCTTGTCCCAAAAGGCAGTTGCCAGCCTGGAGGCTGAGTTGGCTGAAATGAAGGCGGCGAAGGAGATTGCCGATTCAAAAGGTTTCGAAGCCGGGAAAGAGCTGGACTCGCCGAGTATGTGGACCAGGTCTCTCGGTTTGAGAATCGGGGCTTCAAACATGGTTGGCACAAGGCCCTTGCTGCAGCTGGAGTTTTGCTGAATATGCCAATACGTATGAGCAAGTGGACATCGATCCGTTGGAGACTGATTCCGAGGGTTGATCTTTACGATACACAATTGTTATGATTTCGAGAAAGTACTTTTTCCGTTTGTTTTTGTTATTTTGTATTTGTTTATCGGACATTTTTCATGCGGGTTGATATTATAAAAGTTATGATACAGAAATGGACGTCGATACTTTTTGTAG
This sequence comes from Camellia japonica, assembly GCA_030407325.1. Classification (NCBI taxonomy): domain Eukaryota; kingdom Viridiplantae; phylum Streptophyta; class Magnoliopsida; order Ericales; family Theaceae; genus Camellia; species Camellia japonica. Next base: position 178,451,818 of record JAPPVO010000036.1, read on the forward strand.
TTATAAAATGTTATGAATTTTGCTCAATGTGCTGATGTTTCCGTAATTTTATGGTGATATTTCTTAATAGATCTATAATCTGTCCTTGCCTTAGCCAGGGCGAGCGTGAAGAGCCGAATGGTTCATACTCGTGGGCTGGCCGAGGCATCTTTGAAAAGGTGGCCGAGTAAAATGAGGCCGACTAGATTAATAAATCTGCCCTTGCCTTGGCTAGGGCGCGAGCGTGAAGAGCCGAACGGTTCATACTCGTGGGCTGGCCGAGGCACTTTGAGAAGGTGGCCGAGTAAAACGGGGCCGACGAGGCATTCTTAGAAAAGGTGGCCGAGTAAAACAGGGCCGACTAGATTAATAAATCTGCCCTTGCCTTGGCCAGGGCGCAAGCGTGAAGAGCCGAATGGTTCATAATCGTGGACTGGCCGAGGCATTCTTTGAAAAGGTGGCCGAGTAAAACGGGGCGGACTAGATTAATAAATCTGCCCTTGCCTTGGCCAGGGCGCGAGCGTGAAGAGCCGAACGGTTCATACTCGTGGGCTGGCCGAGGCATTCTTTGAGAAGGTGGCCGAGTAAAACGAGGCCGACTAGATTAATAAATCTGCCCTTGCCTTGGCCAGGGCGTGAGCGTGAAGAGCCGAATGGTTCATACTCGTGGGCTGGCCGAGGCATTCTTTGAAAAGGAGGCCGAGTAAAACGGGGCCGACTAGATTAATAAATCTGCCCTTGCCTTGGCCAGGGCGCGAGCGTGAAGAGCCGAATGGTTCATACTCGTGGACTGGCCGAGGCATTCTTTGAAAAGGTGGCCGAGTAAAACGGGGCCGACTAGATTAATAAATCTGCCCTTGCCTTGGCCAGGGCGCGAGCGTGAAGAGCCGAACGGTTCATACTCGTGGGCTGGCCGAGGCACTTTGAGAAGGTGGCGAGTAAAACGGGGCCGACGAGGCATTCTTGAAAAGGTGCCGAGTAAAACGGGCCGACTAGATTAATAAATCTGCCCTTGCCTTGGCCAGCGCGAGCGTGCAAAAGCCGAATGGTTCATACTCGTGGGCTGGCCGAGGCATCTTTGAAAGGGTGGCCGAGTAAAACGGGGCGACTAGATTAATAAATCTACCCTTGCCTTGGCCAGGGCGCGAGTGTGAAGAGCCGAACGGTTCATACTCGTTGGCACGCGGATCGTCGTCCGACGTTTGGCGTTCGGTCATACTGACGCTGCCTTGGGGGAGCTGCGCGTATCTCAGAATAAATGGGGTAAGTTCGTACCAAGGGTCCTATTTATTTGGGTACAGGGTTGAGCCAATACTGGGGAAGGACCAAGATTGGCTGAATTCAAACGTCGAAATGTATCGCAGCAGCGAGCCCACTGGTAGGGGAAGAAGAGCGTCCAAGGATCGGGAAAAACAGCAGCGCCTTAGTCGTCGAAGCAGGTCCCCTCAAAGGGACGGTCAACGGGGAGGTTCCCCATGCCCGCGACCGGGAATCGAGGTGGACGCGACGCCGCGGCCATTGAATTTTGCGGTTTTTGTGAAGAATAAACCGATGACAGAGGCGGATTCCATCATTAAAGACCCAGATGTGGCAGTCGAGTTTGCTCGACAGATTTTTCCACCGGAAGTCCAACAATCGATGGTTGGTCGTCGTGATTTCGAAGTGTTTCGTGACGGCATACATGGGGCTGTAAAGGGGTTGTATAATGCTTATGAGATTGGCATGCGTCTGCGTGAGATGAGACGTGACATTGAGAAAAAGGACGAAAGGAATCGCGGTCTGGAAGCTCGCGCGAAAAAGGCCGAGAGTGAGCTTGGCGACGGCCGGTCAACTTAAAGTGGGCGGAAATACGTCCCAAGAGGCCCGGGTTACGAGAAATACGGACGGTTTCAAGGCCGGGGTTGATAAAACCAAGACAGACCTTGCTGAGGAAGTTTGTCGATGCGAAAATCGCGGTTTTAAGCATGGCTGGATCAAGGCCCTTCAAACCGTGGAAGTTCTTGGGTCCCTAGGCATAGATTCGGCTTCACCCCTATACCATCGACATTACCTTCCCTATTCCGAATTTGAAATGGAGAAGAGCGACGATGAGGAGGCCGATTAACCAGAGTAATGCAACAACAGGCTTCACTATGAATAAATAGGCTTTCATTTTCAATGTCCGTCTTTGATCGTAAAATATTTTGATTGTAAAATATTTCTAGTTCAAACGTGTCGATTCATTTTATTGGAATATTTAGATTTTGATTAGAATATTTTGCACTGCATGGTATAAACGTTCAGAAATGCATTAGTCGGCCCTAAGGCGTCATACACCAAAGGGGCTCCGTATCCGGAGACTTGTTTTGGCCAATCGTGACATCCACGAAGGGCGCTCCGAATCCGGAGACTTATTCGGCCCTAAGGCGTCATGCCCCAAAGGGCGCTCCGAATCCGGAGACTTATTCGGCCCTAAGGCGTCATGCCCCAAAGGGCGCTCCGAATCCGGAGACTTATTCGGCCCTAAGGTGTGCACCAAAGGGGGCTCCGAATCCGGAGACTTATTTTGGCCAATCGTGACATCCACGAAGGGCGCTCCGAATCCGGAGACTTGTTTGGGCCAATCGTGACATCCACGAAGGGCGCTCCGAATCCGGAGACTTATTCGGCCTAAGGTGTCGTGCACCAAAGGGGGCTCCGAATCGGAGACTTATTTTGGCCAATCGTGACATCCACGAGGGCGCTCCGAATCCGGAGACTTGTTTGGGCCAATCGTGACATCCACGAAGGGCGCTCCGAATCCGGAGACTTATTCGGCCCTAAGGTGTCGTGCACCAAAGGGGGCTCCGAATCCGGAGACTTATTTTGGCCAATCGTGACATCCACGAAGGGCGCTCCGAATCCGGAGACTTATTCGGCCCTAAGGTGTCGTGCACCAAAGGGGGCTCCGAATCCGGAGACTTATTCGGCCCTAAGGTGTCGTGCACCAAAGGGGGCTCCGAATCCGGAGACTTATTTTGGCCAATCGTGACATCCACGAAGGGCGCTCCGAATCCGGAGACTTGTTTGGCCAATCGTGACATCCACGAAGGGCGCTCCGAATCCGGAGACTTATTCGGCCCTAAGGTGTCGTGCACCAAAGGGGGCTCCGAATCCGGAGACTTGTTTTGGCCAATCGTGACATCCACAAAGGGCGCTCCGAATCCGGAGACTTGTTTTGGCCCTAGATGTTGAGCTCAAACATGTAAAAACACGAAACCTTGCATTACAACGACATGTGTACAAGTATCAAGCCCACAGGTCGGGTCATTGATAAAATTTACGTAGATGTGTTGAATTCCACGGCCGTGGCAGGCTTCTACCTGACATGTCTGAGAGCCGATATGCCCCTGCGCCTGCAACGGAATCTATCTGATAGGGGCCGTCCCAGTTCGGACCAAGCTTTCCATCGGCCGGCCTCCGGTCGGCTGGTAGTACCTTCTTTAGGACCAGTTCTCCTGGATTGTAGCGGCGCAACTGAACTCGCCGATTGTATGACTTAGCGAGCTGCTGCTGATAGCGTGCCATGGATGCTAAGGCGCGGTCTCTTCGTTCTTCAATCAGAACCAGGTCCAGGGCGAGCATCATGTCATTTCGGCCTGTGTCAAAGGCTTGCGATCTCAAAGTTGGTAAGCCGATCTCTGGGGGTAAGATTGCCTGGGTTCCGAAGCATAAGGCAAACGGCGTTTCTCCGGTAGATCGTCTTGGCGTTGTACGATGGGCCCACAGTACACTCGGCAACTCTTCAACCCATCTGCCTTTGGCATTTTCCAGTCTCTTTTTGATGCCGTCCAAGATGGATTTGTTTGAAGCTTCCGCTTGACCGTTACTTTGGGGTAGGCTGGCGTAGAGAAGTAAGGCTCAATAATATTTGCTGCACAATTCTCGGTATACGCCACAATCGAACTGGGTACCATTATCCGAGATCAATGCTCTTGGAATGCCGAATCGTGTAATGATGTTCCTCCACACAAAGCGCTTAATGTCGGAATCTCGTATATGGGTTAGAGCCTCCGCTTCGACCCACTTTGTGAAGTAATCTGTTGCTACGATTAGAAATCGCTTGTTCCCTGGGGCCCTCGGCAATGGTCCTACGATATCAAGTCCCCACTGAGCAAACGGCCAGGGGCTTGTGATAGAATTCAAAGCTTCTGCCGGCTGATGGGTTAGTGGGGAGAACTTTTGGCATTGTTCGCATTTCTTGACATAATTTTCTGCGTCGGCTCTCATCGTCGGCCAATAATATCCCTGTGTTATCGCCCGATGGGCCAGGGAGCGTCCCCCGAATGGGCACCACAGCTGCCCTCGTGTATCTCAGTGAGCAGCTCCTCTACTCTGTCCGGGTGCACGCATTCCAAGTATGGACCAGAGAGGGACTTTTTGTAAAGCCCTCCTTGTGGATCTAAGTAGTACCGCAGGGCCTTGTTTCGCAGTTTGTGTGCTTCTTTTTTGTCCTCTGGGAGTTGCTCAGAAGAAAGGAATGCAGCAATGGGGTCCTTCCAACTTGGAGCGGATTCTATAATGTTGATGTGGGTTTCCTCCGGAGGGCCGATACTTGGTTCCGGGACGAAACCTACTTCGATGGTACGCTTGAGCTCGGAGTTGATGGCGGAGGCTAAGCAAGCCAGGGCATCCGCGTGTGTATTTTGATCGCGTGTTATTTGGTTTAGTTCATGATGGTGATTGTATTAAAGATAGTCGTTTTCATATAGGCCGCCATACGCTCGTCTCTTGCCGCGTACTCCCCCTTCAGCTGGTTGATTACCAATTTTGAGTCACAAAACACCAACAGCCGCCGCGCGCCGAGCAGATGTGCGTTCCGCAGTCCGGCTAAAAGGGCTTCATATTCGGCTTCGTTATTTGATGCTTCGAAGCCGAGCTTGACGGCCTGCTCAATTACTGCGCCGTCTGGAGACATAATTACGACGCCGGCGCCGCTGCCCCGTTGGTTAGACGATCCATCACAGTATAATTGCCAAATGTCCCCAACATAAATTCTCCAATCTGGCTTTGACCGAACTTCGGCCTTTGGCTGGACGTCATCAGGCTTGAGGTCGGCAAGCCCTCCTGTGAATTCGGCAACAAAGTCGGCAAGCACCTGCCCCTTGATTGCAGTTTTGGGTAAAAACTGAATGTCGTATTGGCCGAGTTCGAGAGCCCACTTCGAAACACGCCCTGATGCTTCTGCATTCCGTAGTACTGATCGAAGGGGATAGTCTGTTAGCACCCTAATGCTGTGTCCTTGGAAGTAATGCATCAGTTTTCTTGCTGCCATGACCAAGGCTAGGACGAGTTTTTCCAGCGGTAGGTAGCGTGTTTCGGCGTCCACCATTGCCTTGCTCACATAATACACTGGCTGTTGCTGCCCTTCCTCCTCTTTTAGTAATACGGCGCTGACGGCCCTGTCGGAGACTGCCAGATATAGAATGAGGGGGTCACCGGTGACGGGTGTTGTTAGAGAAGGTACTGTCCGGAGGTAGGTCTTGAGCCCGTTAAAAGCTGCTTCGCATTCGGCGGACCATTCGAAAGCTCTGCCCTGTCGTAGTGTCTGAAAGAATTGTCTGCAGCGGTCTGTAGATCGGCTGATGAACCTGTTGAGTGCAGCAGCCATTCCCATCAACTTTTGGACTTCTTTCACTGAAGGGGGAACTCAGTTCCAAAATTGCTGTGACTTGCCTCGGGTTGGCTTCGATTCCTCGGTGGTTGACGATATAACCCAGGAATTTGCCGGAGCCGATCCCGAATGCGCATTTGGAAGCGTTTAGCTTCATTCTGTATTTGCGTAGGGTGTTGAATGTCTTTTCCAGATCGGCTATATGGTTTTGTTCTTCTTTGGATTTGACCACCATGTCGTCGATGTATACTTCCATAGTGTGTCCGAGCTGTTCTTTGAACATCGTGGTGACCAGTCTTTGGTAAGTTGCCCCTGCATTCTTCAGTCCAAAAGGCATAACCCTGTAGCAGTAGGTTCCTCTTGGAGTGAGGAATGCAGTTTTGTCCTGATCATCCGGATTCATGGCGATCTGATGGTAGCCCCTGTAGGCATCGAGGAAACTCATGCGCCGGTGGCGTGCCGTCGCATCGACGAGTTGGTCAATTCTCGGTAAGGGGAAGCAGTCTTAGGGCAAGCTTTGTTCAGATCCGTGAAATCGACGCACACTCGCCAAGTTCCATTTTTCTTTTTCACCACCACTGTGTTGGAGAGCCACGTGGGGTAGGTGACTTCTCTAATTGCCCCGGCGTCAAGCAACTTTGTCAACTTCTTCTACAACGGCGGCGGTGTGTTCTGCGGAGGATCGCCGGCCTTTCTGAATGATCGGCTTGCACGGGGGTCGACGTTTAGATGGTGCTGTGAGACTGACGGGTCTATTCCCGGCATCTCGTATGGAGTCCACGCAAAGACGTCGAGGTTGCCGAGTAAGAAAGTGATCAGCTGCTGTCTGTCGACCTGGCTCAGAGAGGCGCCGATCATAAAAAACTTTTCCGGGCTTCCATCAATGTCAACCCGGTCTAAACCTTCCGTGGCCTTTTCATTTGGTTGACGCCCGACGTCATCCAGGATCTCTCGACTGGGTACTTCAATGGAGTTTACTTGCAGTTCCTTCGGCGTCTTGGCGGCGAGAAGGTAACATGCTTGCGCTGACTGTTGAGAGCCACGGATCTGCTCAACGCCGTGTTCCGTTGGGAAACGTAGCAGCTGGTGGTAGGTGCTTGGGACGGCCTGCAGGGTATGCAACCATGATCGCCCCATGATGAGATTGTACGGCGACGGAAGCCTGACGACCAAGAATTCCACATCCACCGTTCTGGAGCCAGCTCGAACGGGTAGACTGATCTTTCCCAATGGGTACTCCGGTTGGCGTTGAAGCCGAATAGTGGATAAGGAGCTGGAGTCAGATCCGAATCGTTGAACCCGAGTTTGATGAAGGTTTTATAGTACATAACCTCTGAAGTGCTTCCCTGGTCGATAAGGACGCGTTCGACGGTGAACCTGTTTACGCGTAGCGCAACAACCAGAGGATCTACGTGAGGAGTGTTACGCCGCTCAAATCAGAGTCGTCGAAGGTGATGCTTGGCGCTTCTCGGAGCCGGGGTCGCTTTGTTGGTGTGAGCTGATGCTGGGGGTTTGGAAGTGACTGGATTGCATGTACAGTCGGGGCTATCGGCAGGCTGTATATCATATGTACGGTGTCAAGCGGGACGCCTCTTGGGCGACGTGCATCCTCGGTCACCTCCTCAAGGTAATCGGTTAGGCGCGGCGACCGTCGGCATTGTGCTGTTGGCCTCGAGGTCGTTGAGGACCTGCCCTTGGGAATCGCTCAGGAACCTTGAGCCCTGCCCGTTTGGACTTTGCTTTTTCTAAGGCCAGATCGCGGCGAAGGCGTTCGTTCTCAGCGATGATGTTGTCCAAACTCTGTTGGGTCTGTCTGGCTTGTTCTATGGTCGCTTGCATCGTCTCCTTCGTTGAAGTCGTTGGTGAGTTAGAGTTCGAGGCGCGGCGCTGCGCGACGGTTTCCTTTCCGAGCGTATTTGCCGGAGTGAAGTCGTCTCTCTGTGCGGGCTCGTCGGTGGCTATCGGAGGATCTTCAGTCACGTCTTTCATGGATATATTGAGTATTCCCACAGACGGCGCCAATTGTGGGGAAGTGGTTTGGAAATACTCTTCAGATCCTGGAAGACGCCAATGATCCTCAGCTAGTCACCTGCAAAGATACAAATACTGCGGTCGGGGGTGCCGGAATTAGCACTCCGACGGACAAGTCAGTTCTTCTACTCAAGAAAGCTTGTTCACTAAGTTTTTAGAAGTGATTCTTACATACCTTTACAAATCTGAAGCTCTTGTATTTATATCCATTCTCTGGGCCTCGGGGCCAGAGTCTACTTTTTATTTATTATTCTTTCATTTGTCCTGATATGCCTTCGCAAGTCTATTCGGCCTTAAGAATGTATTCGGTGTCCCAGTTGAGCAGAATGGAGCCGTTCAGCTCCCGGCTCCTTGGGTATACCAGATTTCGTTCCTCTATTTATTCGGCTCCCACAATATAGTAAATGCTAACCTAAATAAACCAGAACAAGAGCATATAATGCACATAAAACTCATATCATGATTAGTAGAGGCTGAAATTTTATTGGCCGAGTGGGATGCTCAATTCATGACCTTCCCCTCTCGTACCTAAGTTCTCGAGCCGAGACAATCTTGGTGATGACGGACACGTGGCCTTTGGCACGAGTCATGGGTTTCCTAAATTTTCCAAAAATAAAATATTTAGCTGGCGACTCTGTATCTGGCAAAACAATCCAATTTTGGCAATTTGATTCAAAATCAAATTTCCAAAAGATTTGTCAGATTTGGACTCTTTGGTGTTTATCAATTTCACATTGCACTTGTAAGATTAGATTCAGAACCGCGGGAGTTTGAACTGTAGGGCTTATATTTCAACCTTCCGAAAGGGAGTGCAAAAAATTCAAGCTATAGTTTCTGGCGACTCTGCTGGGGAATTAGAGAACTTGACTTGAAATTCATGATATGAAATTTTATTTACACTTATATGTTTCTTTGCATTGCGTTTGCATTGGTGCGTTTAAGTCATTGTGTTTGCCATTTGCTATTCCTAGACGGTTTGTCGGAGACTTGCCTAAAAAGCTTGCCAAAAGGCTGACTGGTCGCGGGCTCTGCCACGATGGGAACACAACCCTTGGATCTGGACTACCACTGTGCCGTTTGATCCTCCTTTCACTTCTCGGTGTTAGGTGTGAGAGGTATATTAGGTAGTCTTGCCGAGGTACCCTTTTGACCATTTGGCCTAGTTGCATATTGAAAAGCCATAAAGACTGTTCCAAACTAGGACAGGTTGCTCACCCGAATTCAGGATTGCGTGAAACCACTTTGTTTGAATAGTGAACCCTAGTTCCTGACGAAACTAGGATAGGGTAACCTTACCCCCTCATAGGGGTGTTTTGCATCTCACTTAATTGGTATGTGCTTTACAGTAAAACTATACAGGAACGTGCATATCAATTGCAAGTTGGGTATCAGTTTTGGGGGCAGAATTCAGTGTTGAGAGTAGTCCTATAGCTTTGATTACATCTGTGCGTTGTTGACATCTGAGCTGAGGTGCTATGCGTTTTTTTGATTTCTGCTTTCTTTTTGCTTTATTTCTTTTTGGTAGGTAGTTTATCATAATAGCTTCGAAATGTTTGGATATCCCCCGAGCACTCTGAACTCGTGTTAGGAGGCTTTATAGATCTAGAGACCTTGTTAGAGGACAACCTGTGTTTGCTTCACTCCCACCGGTTACTAAACGGAGAAGAGTTAGGCATAATTCACCAGTCCAACGATCACCTACATCTAGTCAGACTCAGTTTTCTACATTCAGTCCAGTACGAGATTACTCACCCATCCCGATGGCACAATATCTCCCAGTTAGCATGGAGGACCTGATCCACCACCTTCAGCAAATAGTTGAAACCATGCAGCAAGACGCTGCTCGTCAGGCTGAAGTCACAACCCATCAAGCCAAAGTAATAAATAGGCTGCAACAACAACAACCACAGCTGGCAGTGGCTTCTACATCTCATGCACGTCCTACGGGTATTCTAGCACCCGGAGCCACAGTCCATACTGCTAATGCCCAAGCTTAAAATCAAGGTAATCTGGTAGAGCCAATCCCACCGCAGGCCTCCAAAGCACCTGTGTATCCAACCGAGGCTCCATTTGAATTTGAAGTTGACCCGACTGTGTTTAAGGTCAACAAGCTGGAGAAGCTTTTCAAGCGGACACAGGGCGTGAACTCTATCCTCGACATCGAAGATGGATATATTGACTTTGCAGTAACTTTTCCAGACCGGTTCAAAATGCCACACATAGATCGGTCCGATGGTTTCGTAGACCCCATGGTTCATCTTCGGCTGTTTTCAGACATTCTGCGGCCGATGAGCCTTACCAGATTGCAAAAACTCTCACTCTTTGGCTGGACCCTGTCGGGTATAGCAGCTATCTGGTATGCGAAGCTCAAGGATTTTGTGAAGTAGAGTTGGGAGGAAATGGCTAAGGCCTTTATTGCACAATATGCCTATAACACCCAAATCGAGGTTACAACCCCTGATCTCGAAGCAACGTGCCAGAAGCCAAAAGAGGGCTTCTTAAAATTCGTAACAAGATGGAGGGCCAAGGCTTCAATGATGACTACACGACATTCAGAGAAAGACCAGATAAGAATGGTAGTTTGTAATCTACACGGAAAATTGCTGTAGAAAATGATAGTCCTACCCTTGTTCACATTCACCGAGCTCTATGAGATGTGAGTCTAGATTGAAGACGCCATGAAACAGGGGTTGATAATTGATGAGAAAGAGTAGGCTAAGAGGCCTTTTGTGAGCAGTTCTAATGCAACCACCAGTGGAAGCATAGCTGCGCGGCCGTCGGATGTGAATGTTGTCACCACTACAACCAAGACCTCCAATCCTTTTGCCAGTACAACCTCGCAAACTTCAAACAACCAGGCCTGATCCCAGAGGACCTTTACCCCACTTTACATGCCTTTATCACAAGCCCTGAGGGTGCTGATAAAAAAGGGGCACCTCAAGCCATTAGAGCCTCGCCCACCGAAACACAACCTAGCCAAGTACTGTGCGTTTCACCAGCAGCACGGTCACGACACCGACCAATGCTTCCTGTTGCGTCATGAGATTCAAGAGCTCATTGACAACAAGGTGATCGCACCACCCCAAAAGCCAAATGTAACCACCAACCCTCCGCCGGCCCATAACCAAGTTCTTCCAACTCACAACCTAAACCTAATCCATACACTGGCCCTTCCCTACGACCCCAGTGTATATATTACCCCTTCCTACCTACCCAAACTGACGTTGTTCATTCCTGAAAGCACAGATTTGTGCATGATGGACACATCCACACTTCAACTTGAACCCGTGGTGGTGACAGTGGCCGAATAAGGGAGGTTGGCCTTAGAGGAGAGTATGAGTTCGCTATCTGAGTGCTCTGAGGATTTGACTGAGGGAGAGTATGATTCGTGCCGCTACATTGTGCCAGTTGATCAAGTCAAGCTGAAAGTGGCATTGCCAACAACAGTGGCGGTCAATTGTAACGACCCAAACCCGCCCCTATAGGTTTAGCATCGTAACCGGCCAGTAATCCCTAGATTACCGAAGGCCTCTGAATAGATAAGCATATAATAAGGGGCTAGCGGAAGCAAATACAAAAATATAATTGTCCAATGAGCTGTGTTGACTTACATGAAACAGAATAATTTAAAACTTTATTTACATAGCCATAAGTCAACCATACGTTATATTATACCACACACGTTACAGTATTTTCCGTACAGGCAACATGATTAAATTAAGGTCTCATGCATAAACAGAATTAATCAACCCTTGAACCCAAGACACTTCAGGAACCTCCACGTGAGGCACAAAGGCTGGCTGACAACAGAACACAGTCCCCCACAAAACCTTCGGGCTTGCACTCCAGAATGCTCACCTATAATATATATATACAAACAGTATTCCCATATCTCCCAAGCATAAGGTACCAGATTTCATAGTCACATAGTCTGCTACTGACGGTTCACATTCTTCCTAAGTGTTCAGGACCAATTCAAATTTTTCATTCGGTTAATTCCCTTAACGATACAGTCCTGTCATTCAGTCATAAGTAATTTACAATCCCCCATAATGTAATCAAATCAGATAACGGCTTTCAATAAGGGTCTCCTCAGATCAAATCAATGAAGGTTCTACCCGGTCATGTCAACTGAAAGTTCTACCCAGTCATATCAAATAAAAGTTCGAAGCGTGAGTCATCAAACAGAAGTTCTATCAGGCAAACAAAGGTTTCATCAAACCACAGTTCTATCAGATTAAATCAGGTAACGGTTCTTCCCTTATCACTCCCCGACGGGGTACATCAATTCTGTAGTTCATACTCCATTCACTTAGGTATATAGTCAGCAATTTTACAGTTGTTCTAAGTTCCTCGGTTCTCAAATCATAGCAGAGTTATGTATCACAATAGTTCATATCGAAGAGTTCAGGTCATATACAGTGTTACATCTCCCAAGTAAGTTCACATGTGGTACACAGGTATGTAGTTAACAATTTCCCAACTGAGTCCATATAAGCATAAGGTACACAATAGCAGGTCATTATACAGAAATTTCAGATTAGTCATACAGTCAATAGTCTAGTCAATGTTCAACAATCACAATCCACAGTTCAGAGGTTATCAACAAGTAATCATATCAGTCATTCTGAGCAAAGGCATAGATATATGTGAGTTCAACATGTTCCATATACAGTCAAGGCTAGTATGTCTCCATATTTAACAGTTCAAGCACAGTTCAACAGGTCAATCACAATAGTTCATATTAGCTAGTAGGTCTCAAAATGTTCATTAATCACAATTCAATCCCATCCGTTCTAATAGTCTCACAAGCGAGGTCATATATATACATATACAGATACGAGTCTAAGATCAATTATCATTTAGGCATTCGTTCACAAATTCATAAGCAGAAGTTCATTCTTCCCAGCTAACATAGGTTCTCAATTTTCAGAAATTCTCTACGTGACTAATTCATATATACAATACGGGATCATGGGTCTAATCATTCGATGATGTCAGTCGATATATAGTGGTTCAATTCTAGTCACGGTCACACAGATTTCCCAGTTACAGTAAATCATATTGCGTTCCCACATTTAACAGTTCTAGCATAGTTCAAAAGGTCACACTTGACAGTTCATATTAAATTTTTACAATACGATACAAAGATTTAACCCGACAAATTCCCACTGTTCACAAGTTCCAATAATTTCCAAGACACAAGTGGTTCGTTCAGTTCACAAGGTTCAATTATCATGGGTTCATAATTCTAACAATTCAAACTACCCAATTAACACGTCCACCATCTATATCATATCAACTAAGAAACATATGATTCACACACAAATTCCCATAAAACAATTACACATAGTTAGGGTAATACCTGCGTTAGTCATTTCGGTGTTCTGAGCATTTTCCGAAACTAGGGTGCAGATTAAGGCTTATTTGTTATTCGGACGAGTTCGCGGGCAAGATTTAGCCAAGTGCCCTTTCTGACCACATCTAAAACAAGCTCCTGACAGACGGCGACAAATGCCCCAATGTTGTTTCCCACATTCTCTACAGACAGGTATATCTTTAGTTACATTACTCCCCTGACCTTCTTTATTCACAGTTATTGCCCCAAATTTTTCAGTTGTAGAGGTCATCGAATTACCAGTCACTTCAACTTTTTGTCTCTTCTGTTTCATTCTTTCTGATTCAATTGATTTGGATATTTTCAAAGCTGCTATGTTTGCTTCGGACATTAAGGCCCTATCAAGAACATCCACGTACTTTGGTAATTTTAAGATGCCGATTCGGTCATACACCTCTAAGTCAAGCCCACCTTCAAATTTCCTAGCCTTTTTGTCATCAGTGTCTATCATATGGGGTGCATATCGGGCTAACTCAGTAAATTTGGTTTCATATTCGGCCACAGTCATTTTGCCTTGTTTCAGTTGTATAAATTCAGATACTTTCCTATCTCGGATGCATTGGGGAAAATATTTTTCGAAGAAAATTTCTTTAAACCTATCCCATGTCACACCCTCATTATCATTTCGGACTAACATCCACCATCTCCTAGCTCCTTCTGTAAGTGTAAATGTTGCCAACAAAACTTTTTGTGTCTCAGTACACGGAAATACCTCAAATATTTTCTCAGTTTCTAAAACCCAAGCCTTGGCTTTTAACGGTTCAATACCCCCCAGAAATTCAGGTGGTTTCATCTTATTGTATTTCTGTGTCAGTTCTATCATATCATAACTAGCTGGTTCAGGTACACATGTCTGCCCTTGTTGCTGTTGTTTCAGATTTTCAGTTAAGGCTTCAACCATTTCCTCTAACCGGCTAATTCTAGCGTCAGAAGATTCAGACTCGCCTATATTCCTTGTCCTTTTCATTGATCTATACAGAAACAGGGTGCTTATCAATACAAGGAAAGTTCTTACAGATTTCACATTTCATTTCATACCAGACGTGTTTACGCTTCAAGTTCAATTCAGATACAGTCACATTCTTTACTTTCATACGTTCGTGTTCATACAGATTTTACATTCGGTATTTGACATTATCAAGACATGTTATTCCATTCAACTCTGTGATCATGCAAATAGGTTCAATTTCGATTCATCTATGTTCACATAGTTACACATGATAATGCAATGTCCTTATTTCATTTCTAGGACATCCTATAGCTCATATGGACACGTGTGTGCGGTATAACTCGTGCTCTGATACCACTCTGTCACGACCCAAACCCGCCCCTATAGGTTTAGCATCGTAACCGGCCGGTAATCCCTAGATTACCGAAGGCCTCTGAACAGATAAGCATATAATAAGGGGCTAGCGGAAGCAAATACAAAAATATAATTGTCCAATGAGCTGTGTTGACTTACATGAAATAGAATAATTTAAAACTTTATTTACATAGCCATAAGTCAACCATACGTTATATTATACCACATACGTTACAGTATTTTCCGTACAGGCAACATGATTAAATTAAGGTCCCATGCATAAACAGAATTAATCAACCCTTGAACCCAAGACACTTCGGGAACCTCCACGTGAGGCACAAAGGCTGGCTGACAACAGAACACAGTCCCCCACAAAACCTTCGGGCTTGCACTCCAGAATGCTCACCTATAATATATATACAAACAGTGAGCTAAAGCCCAGTGAATAACATTAAGGTAAAGGGTTAGTGAACGAAATCCGAACATTTTATACGTACAAAACAGATCATAGCATAATCATAATCATCCCATATCAGAACATAATAATGGCATATCCCATAGAACATATCACATATCACATAACGTCTTCCGACTAGAGTAATCGGTCCCGGACACCGATTAAACAAATATCACCATAATGAAGTGGCTAACGAGATCTCGTAACTGTCATGGACCCGCATTTTCATGCCGTCCCCCATGACTTGGGACTATCTATGGATGCCATAATAGATTGCAAACTTGGAAAGTTCGTTCACAGAAACATATGTCATTTCCAAAACCATAGCATATCATAACTCATTTGGAACATAATTTCATATAAACGTATCTTTACGATAACGTTACTCACAGTGGTTCCGTAGATGGTCAATCACTTCTCGGACGTTGACCTACAATCACAAAATACATAACACCAATGAATCTTATCATTACTTATTCATGTGGCCATTAAGGCTTAGCTTACTTCACGTTGGTTCATGTTTATTCTTATCACATGGCTTAGAACACACACACCCTTGCAATCTCTTAGTGTGATTCATACTTGTTACAATGCTCAACTCACACACACACACTTGTCGCTCAATATCTTGTTACATTCTTTTCTTAGTGTGTGTTTCTAGCCCATAACCTCATTACTATGGCTTAATTAAGGCTTAGGAATGCCTAAGATGCAATGAGGATGTCAAAACATGCCTTGGAACACTTAGGCAAAATTTCAGAATTTTAAGTCCTCGCTCGAGCGAGCATGCAAAAATATGACTGGTCGCTCGAGCGCACATTCCTTCGCTCGAGCGATCTGTAAATGATGCAAACTTCTGGGAGCTCGAAATTTACGCTCGAGCGGACTTTTGGTCGCTCGAGCGAAGAGCACGATCTCAGAGTGGTCGCTCGAGCGAGAACACCTTCGCTCGAGCGAGGCTGCAAAATCTGGAATTTCCAGATTGCACCTCCAACTTCAAAACTCGAATTAAAACCTCCAAAACACCTCCCTTGGGCCCTAGAATTTGATATAACCCAGAAAACTTGTAGAATATGAAAGTTCAAAGATCAATTTATAAAAATCATGGCCCAAGGTTTGTCAAAACTCACATTTTCAACTTAAAACATGATGAATGCTCAAGAACACCACATGCATGGACTTTTTTGAGTTCAAACCCTCCAAAACATAATTAAACTTGATATTTTAAGGGAAAACAAGATGAATGACCAACATATGAGTGAAATTAACACATGCATGTAAGTTTTTATGAAAATTAACTTCAAAATGCAAGAATTTATGCATGCATGCATGATTTGAGCTACAATTCCTCCTTCTAAGCTCCA
Organism: Camellia japonica; assembly: GCA_030407325.1. Lineage (NCBI taxonomy): Eukaryota > Viridiplantae > Streptophyta > Magnoliopsida > Ericales > Theaceae > Camellia > Camellia japonica. The sequence continues at coordinate 178,467,982 of JAPPVO010000036.1, forward strand.
TTACATGATTAAACCCATAATCTTCATGAACCATGCAAGATAACACTGAAATTTATAAATAAATGGATGAATATTCTACCTTAGATCTTGTTGTTGCTAAAACCTTGCTTAATCTTGAAGAGTGCATGCAAATCCTTGAATTTCTTCTTCAATTTCTCCCCCTCTCTCTCTAGAATTGCTCTCCCTCTCTCTCTAAAATGTTTCCTCAGATTTTTTTACACTAAGGGACCAACGAATTGAACAACAAAAATAAGGCTCAAAGGTGTTGGAGAAATAAGCCACTAACATGGCAAAATTGTAATTTACGCCAACTATTTAATTAGCTTCATTTAATCTAAATTAATCATACCAAATCACATTTTACATAAGTATGCCATAAGGTTCTAAAAAATTCCAATTAACACAATGGTATAATCAATTTCGTTTTCAGATGCCGATAAGGCCTTCAATTTACAGTTTAACCATTAAACATGAACCGATTATTTAACGATCAACAAATAGACGACCAATTATGATGCAGATTACATATTAATCCCGTATTTAATCTTATTCACTTAATTAACATCCTTAATTACCGGTTAATAGCTAATTACGGGTCGGGGTTATTACATCAATGTGGTTAGAGAAGATGGCCCGAGCTAAGATTTAGATGATCTGGCAGAATTAGAGGAGGACTTAGACAATCTGCAGTTCTATGACAAACAAGATCAGGGGGATGTGCAGATTGACTGGTTTGATTTGAATGGGTCAACGAACAACTTGGGATGGTTGAGTGATGAACCTCACCGGGAGGAAGGAAATGAAACAAAATCAGAAGAAAAGGAAGCAAGAATAGCTACAGTGGCCGGAATGGCTGATGAAGCTGGGAAACTGCCAGATAGCACCGATGTCGAGAATTTAGCTCAAGAATTGAGCATCGTGAGTACTGCGGACATTGAACGAGAAGTTGCATTGAAACAGTTTGTGCAAGAAAGGGATCAAGACAAACAGGAAGCTAGAAAAGCCCAACACCCTGCCGGGGGTACTCCTGATGAAAGAATGATCAGAATGGAATCGGACAATTGTTTGTCAGTTGCCGGAGGTATATGGTGGGAGGATGACGATTTACATCTAGTCCACATCGATGAAGACTGGGGTGGATGCCTGCCAGATAACACATGGTACGCCGAAGAGATAGACCATATGACTAGAAATGGACGGTATTTCAAGCCACCGCACTTAGACTAAGCTGAGGTCTCTGGGAAAGATAGAGAGGTTGAGAAGCAGAAAGAGAAACAATTGGAAGAAGAGGCAGTGTTAAAATAACTAAAGAAGATCCAAGCTGATATTTCAATCTGGGGTCTGCTCATGGCATCTCGAGTACATCGACAGGCTGTACTATCAGCGATAGACAGGGCCAAGTTGTCCATTGACACTACCCTTGAACAGCTCATGGGATTGGTCTTCCCAGGAGGTGCTACTCCAACTTTAACCTTTTTCGAGAAAGAACTCCTGCTAGAAGGCTCAGCACACAACAAACCTCTGTACATATCTATTGAGTGTAGAGAAAAATAGGTACTAGTGGTGTTGGTCGATACTGGGTCAGCTATCAATGTTTGTCCGTCTCGTACAGCTTATGCCATCAGTCTGAAACCAGCAAATTTCGTGTCCACAGCCCAAGTGATTTGAGCATATGACAATACAAGCAGGGAGGTTATGGGCACAGTACAAATCGGAGTTCAGGTGGGCCTAACACAGCAGGATATTGAGTTTCATGTCCTAGATGTACCGGCCACTTTCAACTTACTGCTAGGGAGGCCCTGGCTGCACCTTGTGAAAGCAGTCTCTTCTACCTTCCATCAAATGCTGAAATACCCTCACGGGAAGGGAGTGGCTATTGTGTTTAGAAATTCGTCCATACATCCTCCGCCAAGGGTAACTACACCAATACTGGAGATCGTTCATGGCAAGGAGGATGTATTCCTTTCAAGATTTACTCTGGCCGAGGCTCGGGTGGTTCAGAACATCTTGGCAGCTGATGAGGGCATGTATGTCAGTGCCCAATCAGTCTATTTCATGAACAAACTCCAACACGTGCCAGGCATGGGACTAGGAAGAAGTGGCCGAAAAGGCGTCACAACATTGGCCGATGTGTCACATAATTTGCATGTCTTTGGTCTTGGCTATACGCCCACCAAAGAGGATTGGGCCAAGAAAAGAAAAGAGATGGCAGGCAGAGCTAGAGCCAAGCAGGCTGGGAAACACTATGAGCTTGTTCACAGGCCGATCCGGGGAACGCTGAATGGTCACTTTGTTCGGGAGGGTAAAGACTTCCCATTTTGTGGCTTTCTCGGTTGAATTCTACGAAGCAACGTGTCCCTGGCTTCGAAATCTTCTTCGACCTATAGTTACAAAACAGTGATGCCAAGGAAAAGGCTAAGCCAACTATTGAAGTTGAACAGGGCATAGAAAGTGACTCGGACAATAGCGAGCTTGGAGTAGGAGCAACACTGGCATGTCTCCTTTCAGATCTTCCGGCTGACTCAAAGAGTTTGGGGGATAACCTGACCATCTCCATAATCAGGAACCAATTGGGTGTGAACCCATCTAGCAGCATTTTGGATGCATCTGAAGCGCCAACTCTCATCTGGCAACTGGAGGAGGGTTACTTGTTTAGTAGTTCTGAGTCGGGTAGTGAGCCAGAATCTGATTCCACAAGGTCTATGGAGTCGGAATCAGATTTTGGTTCTTCTGAGTCTGAGTGCGGTATTCCTGGGGGTGATAACCCGGATGCCAAATTCTTGTCTAGGTCCTCTTTTTCTTTTTCTTTTGAGTCGGTTGTAACCGAAGAGTTGGACTTTATGAATGAGAATGCCACTACTAATTCTGAGTATTTCTCTATGCCGTTTGTTTACTGCATTGATCAGGATTTTCAAAATTTTAATGAAAATGAAGAGGAAGGAATTCCTCTGGTTTTGAAAAATTTGATTAATTGAGAGGAGGAGAGGTTTGCCAAACCCCTTGCTGATGAAATCATTGCTTTTAATGTGGGTACTGAGAAGGATTCACGTTTGGTCCAGATCGGGTCCACGTTGTCTTTGGAGGAGTGCGAGCACTTAGTCGCTTTATTAAAAGATTTCAAAGATGTTTTCGCGTGGTCCTACGAAGACATGCCTGGAATCGATCCTGAGATTGTATAACATCGGATCCCTCTTGACCCCGAGGCTCGACCCGTCAAACAGAAGTTGCAGAGAATACGTTCGAATTGGGCTTTGAAAATTAAGGAAGAAGTTACCAAACAGATTGAGGCAGGGTTCTTGCTTGTGTCTGAGTATCCAACGTGGTTGGCCAACATTGTTCCAGTCCCAAAGAAGGATGGCAGACTCAGAGTCTGTGTTGACTTCAGGGATCTGAATAAGGCTAGTCCAAAGGATGATTTTCCCCTGCCACATATTGATGAGTTGGTAGACTTCACCGCGGGTCATGCATTGCTCTCCTTCATGGACGAGTTTTTCGCATATGACCAGATTCTGATGGCACTCGAGGATAGAGAGAAAACTACATTTACTATGCCGTGGGGAACCTACTGCTATCGAGTGATGCCGTTTGGGTTGAAGAATGCCGGGGCTACCTATGAAAGGGCTGTAACCACTATTCTGCATGATATGATCCACAAAGAGGTCGAGGTGTACGTGAACGACATGATTGTCAAATCCAAAGAAAGAGAGGGCCACTGTACTGCCTTGAAGAAATTTTTTCAATGGATTAGAGAATACAGACTGAGGTTGAACTCGTAGAAGTGTACTTTCGGCGTGACAACAGGGAAAATGTTGGGTTTCTTGATCACACAGAGGGGCATCGAGGTAGATCCTTCCAACATCAAGGACTGAGGACTGAAAAAAAGGTGCGAGGCTTTCTGAGTAAAGTGCAATTCATAAGATGATTTATTTCTAAATTAACCTTGACTTGTGAATCACTATTTGGTCTCCTGAAGAAAGGAAAGAAATTATGATGGGATGATTGATGTCAATTCACTTTTGAGCAGATTAAGCAGTATTTTCAGAATTTGCCTGTGTTGTTGCTGCCAGAGCTGGGGAGGCCTTTGATTTTGTATCTGTCAATCACGGACACAGGGATAGGATGCATGCTTGCTTAGGAATCTGAGAATAGGGTGGAGAAAGCCATCTATTACTTGAGCAAGAAAATACTGGATTATGAGACCCGCTACACTCTGTTGGAGAAAGCTTGCCTAGCTCTGGTATGGGCGACCAGGAAGTTGAGGTACTACTTGTTAGCTCACTCCGTAATTCTGGTTTCGAGATTAGATCCCATCAAATATCTCTTTGAGAAACCAACTCTTACGGGTAGGCTAGCCCGTTGGTTGCTTCTTCTCTATGAATTTGATCTGAAGTATGTCATTCGCAAGTCGGTTAAGGGGAGAGTAGTAGCAGAGTTCCTAGAAGATCATCCGGTGGAAGGGGATGAATCGATGGAATACTTGTTCCCAGATGAAGCCATTCTGCAAGTTGAGGAAGAGACTTGGACAACGTACTTTGACGGAGCATCCAATCAGTATGGTTATAGGATAGGTGTGTTACTGATAGCACCCTACGACTCCCATATACCTTTAGCCTTTAAACTCCGGTTCAAGGTATCGAATAATGAAGCAGAATATGAGGCGTGTATCGCTGGTTTGGAAGCTGCCCTCGAACTAGGGGCAAAAAGGTTAGACGTGATCGGGGACTCGAACCTAATTGTGTCTCAAGCAAACGGAGACTGGAAGGTCAAAGCAGAAAAGATAAAGATTTATCACCAGACCCTGGACGTTCTGATTCCTAGGTTTGAAAAGATGACTTTCACGTATTTACTAAGAGAGAACAATAGGTTCGCTGATGCCTTATCAACTCTATTTTCCATGATAGATATCCTGCTTGGAGTCCGGATGCGTTTGATCATCATTGAGCAGAAGTATACGCCAACCTATGAAACTATCACCGCAATAGATGAAGCGCAAGATCAAAGGCCTTGGTACTACGATATTTGGAACTTCTTGGAAAATGAGGTTTATCCACCAGGGGAAAATGCTAAGAACAAAAGGGGAATACGGCAAATAACCGTCCAATTTATCATCTGCAGAGGAAAACTGTATAAGAGAGGTTATCTGGGAATGCATGAGTTGTGTGTCAAAGTAGAGGAATCAAAGCGCCTGATGGAGGCCATCCATGAAGGAGAGTGCGGAGCGCACATGAACGGAGTAATGTTAGCCTGAAAGATTCTTAGGCAAGGTTACTACTGGTCCACTATGGAGAAGGATTGTATTGGTTTTGTTCGGCGATACCATAGATGCCAAATTCATGCTAATCGCATGAATATCCCGCCGTCAAAACTGTACAATATGACTTCGCCATGGCCTTTCTCAGTCTTGGGAATTGACGTCATTGGGGCAGTCACACCAAAAGGGTCGAATGGCCGTGAATACATTCTGGTAACAATTGATTACTTTACAAAGTGGGTAGACGCTCAGTCTTATGTAGTGTTGAAAGCAGCGCATGTGGCTAAGTTTATCCGAAACAAAATCATTTGTCGATATGGAGTCCCAAACGAGATCATTTTAGATAATGGTTCCCATTTCAAGAAAGAAGTGATAGACTTGTTGGAGAAATACAATGTGGCTTTCCATAAGTCATCTACATACTGGCCGCAAACCAACGGAGCTGTTGAGGCCGCCAACAAGAACATTAAGCATATTTTGCAGAAAATGGTTGAGACCTACAGGGACTGGCTAGATAAATTTCCATTTGTACTTTGGGGCTACAGAACTTTAATCCGGACGTCTACATGGGCAACTCCTTATTCTCTTGTCTATGGGATGAAAGCTATTCTGCCAATCGAAATAGAAGTCCCGTCGCTACGGGTTATGGCTGAGTGTCAAATAGTAGAGGCGGACTGGCAGTAGAGTAGGTTTGAAGAACTAATGCTGTTTGATGAGAGAAGGCTGAAAGCATTGTACTATGTTCAGGGTCATCAACGCAGAATTGCTAGGGCTTTTAACAAGAAGGTTAAGTCCCGGAATCTCAAAGAGGGAGATATGGTGCTGAAAGACAATCGAGCCCCCATTCATGACCCTAGGGGCAAGTTCAAACCCAATTGGACTGGTCCTTACATCATCAAAAATATCTAGTCAGGTGGAGCTGTTATTCTTATGGACCTGGATGGCGTAGAATTTTCCCAACCGATCAACATGGACAAGTTGAAGAAATACTATCCCTGAGAGGCTCGCTAGGCCAAAAACCCGGAAGGGCGACCTACGCAAAAGTTAGAGCATGAAAAATTAGAAATAAAGAAAAATTGAGCTCGCAAGGTTAAAAATCCTAAAAGGTGGCCTTGGTGAAAGTTAGAGCACAAAAGGAGAGAGTTAATACTCGAGTGAACCTGAACCGAACTATGTAAGGCCTGATTCTCATCTTTGGGATACGTAGGCAACTTCATCTTGAAGTTCGGCCTTGAATACCTCCAACTTAACTATCCTATCCATGTGTCTAATCAGGTCATCTTTGTCTGTTCTTTGCCTGAGGATTTGGTTGTGATCTTTACTTTGAGAGAAGAGTGGGTTATAGTGTAGAGCAGTGGTGTTCAAACAAGGGGCAATTTGTGGCCTTTTAATTCGGGTTGTACATCTTGAGGATTGATTCCGTGCGTGTCAAGTGGTGATCCTTTTTGAAAATGGTTTTGAAAAGTTTTAATAAAAGTTGATTTTGTTCAAATTTTACTTTTTATAGCTTAGACCATTTTTGGACCAAAAGAAAAATTTTCAGTGCTCACAACTTTAATTTCATTGATTTCAATACAAAGTTCTCCACCTCTCTGATATGAATCAAAGTTGCTTTTATTACATCAAAAACTTGAAAAGAAAGGCCAAAGAAATAAACTAGGGCATAGATAAGTCAGGTGCCCCTGCGTCCCCCGCTCGTGGTGGCAGAAGCTTCTGAAGCCAAAATGGGCCCAGTTTGTGCCTCATCCTCGAGCCAAGCTAAGTACTCGCCAGAAAGTGCGCGATTGAAACTAGGGGCAAGGGCCAGAAGCTCTCTCGTCCTCAAAGTAGTAAGGTACCTAGCCAAATGTGAACCTCGAATGGAGAATGAAATTGGGTACTCTACTTTCTCCTCTGGACAGGTCTGATCATGCCCAAACTGATGTCTGAACCAGAATGGGAAGTAGAATACGCAGTGTGTCAGGCCAATCAGCTGAATCCCGGGTTGCCGAGTCATGCTATAGCTCATCTCAGTCAAATTAAGCCAGGGGTAATGCCAAGAACGTCAACAGCAGATCTGTTGCACATCCAATGGCACCACCATCCCTCGTTCGGGAAATCTACTAGTCGATAGCGAAAGAAATAGCCTTGAGCTGAGTACTTAGGGTAAGAGTTCACTACCTTCAGTTTATTCATAAGCCACACCTAGGAAGGGATGAAAGAAAAGAGAGATGTATGTTGAGAGAAAATTGAGAAAAGGATTTTAAGAGAAAAATAGAGCATGAATGCTGAGTGATGTAAGAAACACATATGAGAAAGGGTGGGAAACATTATCTGCAGAAGTAGTGGACTCCCCGCGAATTTGGTAGTTTCCCATTGATGAAAAGCGTCCAAGCCCATCAAAGTCTTGGCCAGCACTAAGCCAATGCAACTCTTACCTTCTTTCAAACCTTGGGCCACTTCGATCAATCGAATGCTAGACCACTTCAATCAACCGAACACTGGACCCGCCGAAACTTGCGACAAAAAGGAAATAAACCAGCACACATAAGCAGAGGGCATGTTGTCGAAACCCTCGCCAGAGAAGGTCGCTTTGGTCACCAACGCCAAAAAATCAATGAATCAGGCTGGGAATATCCAGCTCTCTATTGTGAACCAAAGATCGAACCTCGTGTAGAGTGAGCCCACACATCCATCCCAAAGCTTGGACGTGGCCAAAACGGGACTGAGGTATGACTTTCTCATCGCGCCGGGATTCCATTAGTGCCTGAAATTCTTCAATTGTCAGGCATATTTCTTGTCCCCAGAAGCTAAATACATGTGTGACTGGGTTCCAACATCGAACCGCGACATGGAAGAATGGAAAGCAAAGAGAAGTTCAACTCAAAGGAAAAAGGGCATTTCGGTTGAAGCCACAAAAATTCACCTTTTCTGAGGCATCCAAAGTGGCTATCTAGTCTTGAAGCCTGTTGACAAATAACATCTCCATTTTGAGAGCAAAATACCAAAGACTTGTAAGTTTGCCAGAAAAATAGCATGGGAGCACTATTTATAGAGTTTGAGAAGGAGTTGAGCATGACAGCTGGACATCACTGACCGACATCACACTGATGGCCGGCCATGCATCAGTGATAGCCGACCGTGCATCAGTGAAGCCCGGTCAGGTCTTGGTACTGGTCCAGTGCAAATCAGTTGCAGCAAAAGCTGGCCTTTGTTCAGGTGGACTTCAACTGTACTTTTGAGTTTTGTTTTGTTTGTACCAAGTGTTTGTTAGTTTTTTCGAGTTGTTTTCATTTTTTTTTCTATTATCGAGTTGTATTTTACATTTTGACCGGTTGTACGTCATTGTCCAATTCACTAATCAATTCAAGAACAAAGTATTCATAGTTCCAAAAGTTACAATGCATGGGTTACACCATTCATCACATGCAAATTCCATTCATCATATTGTGCAAAGAGATCATTCAACAAAACTTGTCCTTTTATAACTGGTAGGTGTAACCCCGATCATTGTTTTACGAAGCCAAAACAAAAGAAAAGTCTTCGAAAATAAAAAGTCTATCCAAAGCTAGTTTTATAACTACATAACAAAAAGAAAGCAAAAGCGAAAACAAAATCATCATCGTCATCAGTAACCCATCATTGCTTTCTTCCTCCTCGACTGTAGAGGAGGTGTATCGCTGTCATCGCTGAGGTTGCTGGACTGCAGGTCAATCTTCTCTCCCTCGTCCTCAGGAGTCGTGGACCCGTAAAAAGACTCCTCAGAAGGCAAGCACTGTCTCACTCGACCTCCCCCCCTATCGGTGCCTCCTCGGCCTCTCACTGGGCCCCGTCTCTGCTTACTAGCTGGGGAAGGTCTTGCAGGCATTGTTGGCGCCAGCTCAACTTGAAAAGAGGACATATATCAGTAGGAGTAAACAAAGTGTATAGTATGGCAATAAGTACAGTAAACCACAGATAGAATGTACCTCGATCCCATGGGTGACTAAGGCAGTCTTCCTCTTCCGTACCATCAGGAGTAGTCGGTCGATCATCCGAAGAAGCTCCTCACCAAATGCCCAGGGAATCTACAAAAGAACAGAATCTGAGAAAGGAAGACAGAAGTAATAGTAGAACAATGAATATGAATGGTAGAAAATAAGCTAAAGTGCAATATGGACTAGCATAAAGAAATGTGTACTTGCTCAATGCTAGGGGAAAACATGAGCCTGCGGTCCGTCTCCTTGATGTGCTCCAGTGGGATTTGCTCAATCACTCTGTCCAGACGCATTTATACGATCTCGGTGGGGATCACAGGAAATCCAAGAATGGGAGCAACAGTAGGGGCACCTCTAGTAGGTGCACCGCCAGCCCCAGCAGCAGTAGTAGCAGCAACCTCTGGCACAACTCGAGCCACGCTTGGAGAAAGATGTGCCATCACCCGAGTGTGTAAGAAGGCAGTGAAATTGCCAGGCTCATGATGACAATTGCCATCCTCGCCTATCATCAAGAGGTCGAACTCAGGACCATCCTGTAGATTATCCACTACCCTCATGTCGGGAGAAGGAGGATATGAAATGTCGGGGTCAACAACACCCCGCGTTTGGCAGATGAACCTCTTTTCCTGGTAGTATGCTCCGTCAAAGGGGCCCTTGAACAGGATCCTCATTGTGGAGGCATACCAAGCAGCGGCATAGGTCGTCCTCGACACCTGGGGAATGCCCGCCCAAGGGTGCCAGGCAACCTGTGAAATCAGTGCAATGTCAGATGTTAGTGCAACATAAGGAAATCAATGTAGTGTCAGATGTCAGTGTAGCATGAGGAAATCAGTGCAGTGTCGAATGTCAATGTAGTGTGAAATTAGTGCGGTGTCAGAAATCAATATATTGTCAGAAGTTAGTGTAGTATGAGAATGGGAATATGGTACAGATGCAACAACATGAGAATGATCGTGTAGTGTGAAACAGTGTAATATGTTTATAATAGCTAACAGCTAAAGCCTGGCATTATGCTTACCTGGTTCGCCGTAATCGTGTCAAAGAAGCGGTGAAAGTACAGGAAGGTTCGGTCTACAAGGCGACGTTGCTCGAATCGCGAGTTGTAGTATCGAGAGCGGGGTATTGACAACTCGATCAGCCTCATTGGGACTGGAGCCAGGCAAGTGAAATATGTGTACATCCAAAGCTACAAACAAAAGGCAAACATAAGACATGAGAAAATGGATCAGATGAGCAAGAAATGCAGCAGTGAATAGGATGTAAAGCGTATCAGAAAAGTTGGTGTAGGTGATACCTCCCAAACCCTCCAGTAGCCGGCGAGTGAATCCGCCTTGCGGCTTGAGACGGAGTGTAACAACCCCGATCCCTGATTAACGTTAATCTATACTTAATTATGTCTAATCAGTAATTAAGGAGAATTCCTGGATTAATTTGCATGTGTGCTTTGCGTCATAGCATTTATATCTGTTTACTATAGAAAGATCTGTTCATGTTTTAGTTTCGGTTTGTGAATTGAAGGCCTTATCGGCATCTGACTCTGAAATTGATTTGATATATGTGTTGCGTGGGATTCATAAGATTTTATGGTAAGTTTAATTAAAATTCGATTTGGCGTGATTAAATCAGGATAACTAATGTTAATTGGTTTAACTTAAGTTATTTACATATGTGCCACTAGTGGGACCTTGCAAGACCATTTTCTATACCTTATACATGTTTTTGACACTATTGATTTCCATCTTTTTGAGCAAAACGTGAGAGAGAGAGAGAGAGAGAGAGAGAGAGAGAGAGAGAGAAAGAGAGAAAGAGAGAGAGAGAGTAGGGAGAATTGGTCCAAGACTTGATAAATTGAAATCAAAACAAAGGATTGCTAGGAATTGTTGCTATTTGAAGAAGATTAGAAGGTTTCAACTTCAACCCTTGTTGATTCAAGCCTCTAGGTAAGGGACTAAACTCTTAATTGAGTAATTGAATTAGATTCTACAAGATTATTGGTGAATTAAGTGAATTCAAGTAGGAATTGCACTAGAGTTGGGTAGAAATGGGCCATACCATCCATGCATGTGCATTTTCTTACAAATTGAGCATGATTTCAAAGACTTCTTTCATGCATGTGTTAACCTCACTTACATTTTGGTCATTCATCATGTTTTCCATTAAATTACCAAGTTTGATCATGTTTTGGAGTGTTTGAATTCAAGGGAGTTCATGCATGTTGTATTAATGACATATTCATAAAGTTTGTGTTGGAATTTTGTACAATTGGCAAGCCATTGAACCTTGATTTCTTGAATTGATCTTGAATTTATGTTGTTTTAAGGGTCTTCATGTACTTTCTCAAGTTTTGGCCCAGAAAAATCGAGTTTAAAGCTTTAAAGGTCGAATTTGAACTTGTGGATCAAATCTGGAAATTCCAGAAACTTGATCCACGCTCGAGCGTGGGAATTCACGCTCGAGCGAGCACTCTGAGTACATGCACTTCCGCTCGAGCGTGAAATGCATGTGCCCAGAAGTTCATGTGTTTTGCAGTCCGCTCGAGTGAGGGAATTCACGCTCGAGCGAAGGTTTGAGTCTCACGCTCGAGCGAAGGTCGAGCGTCCGTCGAGCGTGAAATTCATGCATCCAGTACTTTTGTCAAGTTTTGCAGTCCGCTTGAGCGGGGAAAGCCACGCTCGAGCGAACCCTCACTTTCTGCATGTCCGCTCGAGCGGGAAAATCCACGCTCGAGTGTGGACCTTATTTTCAGCAAATCTGAGAAATGTTTCCTAGTGCAATTTTTGTATCCTCTTTCCATCGTAGGCATTCCTAGGTCATGTTTAAGACTCTAGGATGGCGATAAGGACTAAAGGCATGCCAAGAATAAATAAAGCAAGTTATGTATAATTTGATAGTACATTACAAGTGTGCGTTGTATATATGTTCGTGTAGGTCACGTGCCTCGAACAACTTGATTAATTTGCTCTGTTTATCTGTACCCGAAGGCAACTGTGAGTAATAGCTCTATAAAGTTATGTTTAATTACAAGTATTTTCTGATTGACATGATACGATCTGTTTTCTGAAATGCTATTTTATGAATTATGAATGAATGTCCATTTTTTTGAAATGTAATTGTGGCACCCTTAGTTCACGTGGCCCTCGCCCGGGGGTAACAATACCGTGGCCAATATGCATGTGGCCCTTGCCCATGGGTAACAATACTGTGGCTTATATTCATGTGGCCCTTGCCCGGGGGTAAAAATATTGAGGCCTATATTCATGTGGCCCTTGCCTGGGGGTAACAATACCATGACTACTTGCGCGCAAGATATGGACCTCTATGGTCGTTGGTACCAACGATGCATGTGGGTCTCTGGACCAAGTTGATATGATAGCTAATGGGTGTATCACGTATGATCTTATGCAAAATCTGAATATGAACATGAGTGTGTATCTGAATCTATTTCTGATCTGAAGTCTAAATATGTTTTGATATAAATTATGAACCCTAACTTGTGCTGGATATCATTCATTAAAACCCTTTACTCTATTATTATTCACTGAGCTTCCGCTCACTATTTATTTATATGTATGTAGGTGAGCAAGCGAGTGACCAGGCCTGAGATGTCGCCTGGTGAGTTTTGGTGTCAGCCAGCCATCATGCCTCCCGTGGAGGTTCCTTTCTCTGGTCTGTTTGAGTTTTGTGTCCTTGAGACTTTTGGACTTCCAAAATGTTTATGTCTGGTCTGAACACGTTTGAAGTCTTGCATAAATGGCTTGGGTGATGTAAGGCTACTGTACTTTTCGACGCCATGTTTGTATGTATGCAGATATGTATATGAAAAGTTTTAATTTCCTGTCCCATATACGTCTACACAGCTTTATGGACTATGTAAATTTGTATTTTTGCTTCCGCAACCCCTGTTAAACATACTATTCCGTTTAGAGGCCTTCGGTAATCCAAGGATCACTGGCCGGTTATGATGCTAAACCTATAGGGGCGGGTTTGGGTCGTGACACGGAGCTCATGTAGTAGTATAAAGTGGCCAGGCCTGCGCCACCTCAGTTGTACTCCACCACCCGAGGAAGGTGTACCAGTGCCCCTAGAATATATAACCTTATGGTATTTTCCT
>JAPPVO010000036.1:178486299-178491299 GCA_030407325.1 Camellia japonica
TTGCTGGCCAAGGCTTTGGCATGGCATGCTGCTGGCCAAGGACTAGGCATGGCGTGCCGCTGGCCAAGGCTGTGGCATGACATGTTTGCCAAGGTCGGGCATGGCATTCTGTTGGCCAAGGCTTTGCCATGGCATGTTGTTGGCCAAGGCTGTGGCATGGCATGCTGCTGGCCAAGGGCGTGGCATGACATGCTTGCCAAGGCCGGGGCATGGCATGCTGCTGGCCAAGGCTTTGGCATGCCATGTTGCTGGCCAAGGCTGTGGCATGGCATGCGGGCCAAGGCTTTGGCATGGCATGCCGTTGGCCAAGGCCCTGGCATGACATGCTTGCCAAGGCTGTGGCATGGCATGCTGGCCAAGGCCAACGTACCACCGCCACCACCGCGGGACGCCACTCGACACATCTCGTGCTTGGCTATGTAGTTTGAATGCCACAAGCCAAGCGATGGCATGTGCCAAGCGCCCGCCTAGGCATAGGCATGGCCTGTGGCCTGGCCATGCTGGCCAGCCTTAAGGGAGGTGCCCCCCCCCCCTTATAGTAGCTTGTTAAGCCCTTTTTCATCTAGCAGGAGGAAACATCACCTATGCTCGAGGAGTCATAATGGGATTTTTTAAAAAGTAACATTTTTTTTGCAAGAATTTTCAATATAAAAGTTGAAGGAAATAATTAAAGACACCATAAAAAAATTGAAAAAAAATATTTGGCCACCGGAGTATTTTATTTTAATTTATTTCTATTTTAATACTTAAAAAATAATAAAAATTACTAAAAATAGTCAAAAAATTCTAGAAAAATTCCAATAATTATAGGGTGAGGCACTAGTAATTATAGTTATTTTTTTAATTATTTTTTTATTTTTTGTTTATTTTATTTTGATTTTTATGAGTAAATAAATAATTAAAAAATGCGAATCACACCCCGAAAGACTAAGAAGCCCGACGAATGTGCATAAACACTTAGAGAAGCTGAGCAAGCATCGGTTAGGGCGAATGCAAATAACAAACGCAACAGGCAACTTCTGAGGGACATACTTTTCGCAACAAGCTTCCACTGAGAAAGCACTGGCAAGTCGTTGGCAAGTCAAAGCCAACCAAATGGCTATTACCCGAGGGACATGCATTTCGCAGGGCAACTTGTACGTAAGTCAAAAGCCAAACCTAATGGCAATTACCCGAGGGACAAGGATTGCTTGCAAGGCCGTGGCATGCAATGTTCTTGGCCAAGGCCATGCCATGCCATGCTGCTGGACAAGGCCGTGGCAAGGCATGCTGCTGGCCAAGGCGTTGGCATCGCAAGCTACTGGCAGTGGCATGGCATGGCACGCTGTTGGCCAAGGCTGTGGCATGGCATGCTGCTGGCTTGGCCAAGGCTATGGCATGGCCAAGGCTGCGGCCTTGGCTTTGGGGGCTTGGCCTTGGCCTTGGCCTAGGCCTTGGTCTTGGTCTTGGCCTTGGCTGGGCTGCCTTGGCTGCTATTCTTAGTGCGACTGCGAATGACAAAGGCAACAGGCAACTTCCGAGGGACATAATTTTCGCAACAAGCTTCCATGTTGCTGGCCAAGGCCGTGGCATGCCATGCTGCTGGCCAAGGCTGTGGCAAGGCATGCAGCGGGCCAAGGCGTTGGCATGGCATGTTGCAGGCCAAGGCCGTGGCATGGCATGGCATGCTCCTGGACAAGGCCGTGGCATGGCATGCTGCTAGCCAAGGCGTTGGCATGGCATGCTGCGGGCAAAGGCGTTGGCATGGCATGCTGCTGGACAAGGCTGTGGCATGGCATGGCATGGCATGCTGCTGGCCAGGGCCGTGGCATGGCATGTTGCTAGCCAGGGCCGTAGCATGGCTTGTTGTTGGCCAAGGCCGTGGCATGACATGCTTGCAAAGGCCAGGGCATGGCATGCTGCAGGCCAAGGCTTTGGCATGACATGTTGCTGGCCAAGGCTGTGGCATGGCTACCTTGGCTGCGAACTTGGCCTTGGCTGCTATTCTTAGCGCGACTGCAAATGAGAAAGGCAACATGCAACTTTCGAGGGACATAATTTTCGCAACAAGTTTCCACTTTGAAAGCACAGGCAACTCGTTCGTCAATCAAAGCCAACTGAATGGCTATTACCCGAGGGACATGCTTTTCGCAAGGCACCTTCCACTAGGGAAGCGAAGGCAAATTGTAGGCAACTCAAAGCCAACCTAGAGGCAATTACCCGAGGGACATGCGGGAATGCGCTAGTGGAGTTCGCTGCATAGGCAGGGATCCGTCCAGCTCGCACAAACCAAACACAACTCATGCGCCACGACGTACACTATGCACCAGCCACCCAAAACGAATCATACCCCGAAGGACTGAGAAGCCCCATGAACGTGTGAAAACATTTAGAGAAGCCGAGCAAGCACCGGTTAGCGCGAAAGCAAATGACAAACACAACAGGCAACTTCCGAGGGACAAACTTTTCACAATAAGCTTCCACAAGGAAACCACAGGCAACTCATTCGCACGCCAAACCCAACCAAATGGCGATTACCCGAGGGACAAGAATTTCGCGAGGCAACTTGTACGTAAGTCAAAGCCAAACCCGACAGCAATTACCCGAGGGACAAGGCATGCTTGCGAAGGCCGTGGCATGCTATGTTGTTGGCCAACGCTATGGCATGCAGTGCTGCTGGCCAAGGCCATGGCAAGGCATGCTGCTGGCCAAGGCGTTGCCATGCCAAGCTGCTGGCCAAGGCATTGGCATGGGAAGCTACTGGCGGTAGTATGGCATGGCATGCTGCTGGCCAAGGCTGTGGCATGGCATGCTGCTGGCCTTGGCTGGGCTACCTTGGCTGCGGCCTTGGCTGGGCTGCCTTGGCCTTGGCATGGCATGCTGTTGGCTTTGGCTGGGCTGCCTTTGCCTTGGCATGGCATGCCGCTGGCCTTGGCCTTGGCATGGCATGCTACTGGCTTTGGCTGGGCTGCCTTGGCCTTAGCCTTGGCATGGCATGCCGCTGGCGTTGGCCTTGGCATGGCATGCTGCTGGCTTTGGCTGGGCTACCTTGGCCTTCGCCTTGGAATGGCATGCTGCTGGCCATGGCCTTGGCAAGGCATGCTGCTGGCTTTGGCTGGGCTGCCTTGGCCTTGGCATGGCATGGCATGCTGCTGGCCTTGGCCTGGGCATGGCATGCTACTAGCTTTGGCTAGGCTGCCTTGGCCTTGGCCTTTGCATGGCATGCTGTTGGCCTTGGCCTTGGCATGGCATGCTACTGGCTTTGGCTGGGCTGCCTTGGCCTTGGCATGGCATGGCATGCTGCTGGCCTTGGCCTTGGCAGGGCATGCTGCTGGCTTTGGCTGGGCTGCCTTGGCCTTGGCCTTGGCATGGCATGCTGCTGGCTTTGGCTGGGCTGCCTTGGCCTTGGCCTTGGCATGGCATGCTGCTGGCCTTGGCCTTGGCATGGCTTGCTGTGGGCCTTGGCCCTGGCATGGCATGCTGCTGGCTTTGGCTTGGCTGCCTGGGCCTTGGCATGGCATGCTGTTGGCTTTGGCATGTTGGCCAAGGCTAAGGAATGGCACGCTGGTCACGCTGTGGCATGGCATGCTGGGCAACGCCGTGGCAAGGCAAGCCGGCCGAGGTCGTGGCATGGCATGCGGGCCGAGGCCGTGGCATGGCATTCCGGCCCTAGCATGCTGGGCAATGCCGTAGCATGCCATGCGGGCCGAGTCCGTGGCATGGCATGTTGGCCAAGGCTAAGGCATGGCATGCTGGGCAACGCTGTGGCATGGCATGCTGGGCAACGTCGTGGCAAGGAAAGCGGGCCGAGGCCGTGGCATGGCATGCTGGCCGAGGCCGTGGCAGGGCATGAGGGCCGTGGCCGTGGCATGGCATTCCGGCCTTGGCATGCTAGGCAACACTGTGGCATGGCATGCGGGCCGAGGCCGTGGCATGGCATTCCGACCTTGGCATGCTCGGCAATGCTGTAGCATGCCATACGGGCCGAGGCCGTGGCATGGCATGTTGGCCAAGGCTAAGGCATGGCACGCTGGGCAACGCTGTGGCATGGCATGCTGGGCAACGCCGTGGCAAGCCATGCGAGTCGAGGCCGTGGCATGGCATGCGGGCCGAGGCCGTGGCATGGCATGTTGGGTAAGGCTAAGGCATGGCACGCTGGGTAACGCCGTGGCATGGCATGCTGGGCAACGCCGTGGCAAGGCATGCGGGCCGAGGCCGTGGCATGGCATGCGGGTTGAGGCCGTGGCATGGCATTCCGGCTTTGGCATGCCGTGCAACGCTGTGGCATGGCATGCGGCCGAGGCCGTGGCCGCATGGCATCTTGGCCAAGGCTAAGGCATGGCACGTTGGGCAACGCTGTGGCATGGCATGCTGGGCAACGCCGTGGCAAGGCATGCGGGCCGAGGTCGTGGCATGGCATGCTGGCAGAGGTCGTGGCATGGCATGGGTGCCGAGGTCGCAGCATGGCATTCTGGCCTTGGCATGCTGGGCAACACCGTGGCATGGCATGCAGGCCGAGGCCCTGGCATGGCATTCCGGCCTTGGCATGCTGGGCAGCAACGTGGAAAGGCATGCTGGGCAATGCTGTGGCATGGCATGCGGGGCGAGTCCGTGGCATGGCATGTTAGCCAAGGCTAAGGCATGGCACGCTGGGCAACACTGTGGCATGGCAAGCTGGGCAACGCCGTGGCAAGGCATGCTAGGCAACGCTGTGGCATGGCATGTGGGCCGAGGCCGTGGCATGGCATGTTGGCCAAGGCTAAGGCATGGCACGCTGGGCAACGCTATGGCATGGCATGTTGGGCAACGCCGTGGCAAGGCATGCGGGCCGAGGCTGTGGCATGGCATGCTGGCCGAAGTCGTGGCATGGCATGCGGGCTGAGGTCGTGGCATGGCATGCTGGCCGAGGTCGTGGCATGGCATGCGGGCCGAGATCGTGGCATTGCATTCCGGCCTTTCCATGCTGGGCAACGCTTTGGCATGGCATCGGGCCGAGGCCGTGGCCGTGGCATGGCATGTTG
>JAPPVO010000036.1:178494691-178569691 GCA_030407325.1 Camellia japonica
CCCAGGATCAGAAGAGTATTTCCAAACCACTTCCGCACATTGGCGTCGTCTGTGGGAATACTCAAGCCATCCATGGCGGGCATGACGGAAGATCCTCCGGCAGTCACTGTCGACCCTATAAACCGCAAGATGAAACCTCTCCAAGTTAATATGCTTGGGCCAGAGAAATATTACCACAAGAAGGGCCTTGAACTTCGGTTCACCCCCAACATCAGCACAAGAGACAATGCAAGCGATTATGGAGCAAGCAAAGCAAACGAACAGAGGTTGGAGAACATGATCGCTGAGAATGAATGTCTTTGTCAAGATTTGGCCTTGGAAGTAGCGAAGTCCAAACAAGCTGTACGCCAAGATCCGGAACAACCTCTGTGGGTAGGTGGTCGACGACCTCGAGCCTGGCAACAGGACACTGACAGTGACTCTGACTCATTGTTCCTGGAGCCCAAAAAGAAGGGTCGACTCGAAGCTACCAGTTCTTCTGAAGAGAGTGTACGTATAAGGCATAAGCAAAAGAAGAAACAGTTTAGACGAAGAAGACCAGTACGATCCCTTTGTACGACGGATCGCAAGGGCGGTCCTGCCCAAAAAGTTCAAACTCCGTCGTTCACTCTCTATGATGGAAAATCAGACCCCACCGATCACATCCGTCACTACAAGTAAGCCATGACATTGCATGCAGACGACGAGGCCCTCATGTGCTGAATATTTCCAAGCAGTTTGGGACCACTGGCTGTCAGGTGGTATTATAAACTGGAGCCGGCTTTGATCAAGAGCTTCCATCAATTACAGAAATCCTTCAGGGCCAGATTCATCACCAACGAGGTCCAGCCGAAACAAGCCGACTCTCTCTGGGCAATGCAGATCTAGCCAGGAGAAACACTAAGAGCGTATTCGGCACGCTACTGGAAGTGCTTTAACCTTGTTGATGACGCTTGCAACGACTCCGTGGCCATCACCTCCTCCAAAATGGGTTTGCATCCTGACAGTGCTCTTTGCAGCTCCTTGACTAGAAGACCCCCCAAAACAGTCTGGTCGTTGATGAAGAAAGTTGAGGAATACTGCAAAGTGGAGGATGACGCCTTGCGGGTTAAAGCCGGAAACTTGGCCAACAAGACGGCCCATGCTGAAATTGCTCAGCCGATAAGTTCCGTACCACCTCAGAGCCCCGAACCGCGGCATCGGGCTAAACGGGACAAGAGACGGGATTCTCGCCGATGTAGCGACCAATGTCCCCATCGAGCAAATGAACAACTACAAGTCAATGGCAGGCGCACAAGGCGCGCCGACAAGAAATACACAGAGTTGTCAGAGCTGATCAACGCGGTTATGTCCAAAGTCCAACACCTCCCGTTTTTCAAATGGCCGTCCAAAATAGTGGGACCTCCTGAAACGAGAAGACGGGATAGGCGGTGCGAGTATCACAAGGATCACGGCCATGATACTGAGAGTTGTTACGCATTGAAGGATTACCTGGAGGAATTGGTACAAGATGGTCGGCTACAACAATACATCCAAAAAGGCAACTCAACCAAAGCAATAGCCTTAAGACCTGATTCCCCTCCACTCGGAGTGATCCACATGATATACAGCCTGCCAATGTCATCCGCGGTGCATACGATTCAGTCAAATCCTGACCCTCAAAATTAACTCACTCCGGCTAAACGGCCCCATGAAGCTGCGACCATTGCTTTTGATGATTCAGATTTGGCCGGAGTGACACTTCCCCACATCGATTCCTTGGTGATCGAGTTACGCGTAAACCGATTCACTGTTGAGCGTGTACTCATTGATCCGGGGAGCACTTCGAAAGTTATGTATTACAAGACATTCACCAAACTCAGTTTCTCTTAATCGGATCTCTCTCCGGCTCTTTATCCACTATTCGGCTTCAATGCCAATCAAGAATACCCGTTGGGGAAAATCACACTACCTGTCTGAGCTGGCTCCCGAATAGTGGATGTGGAATTCTTGGTCGTCAAGCTGCCATCGCTGTATAATCTAATCATGGGGCAAACTTGGTTGCATACTATGCAGGCCGTGCCAAGCAACTATCATCAGCTACTATGCTTCCTGACAGAACGCGGCATTGAGCAAGTCCGTGGCTCCTAGAAGTCAGCACAAGCATGCTATCTCCTTGCTGGAAAGATGCCAAAGGAGTTCCAAGTGAATCCTATTGAGGTGCTGGATCGGGAGAGCCTTGACGATGTTGGGCGGCTCCCAAGTGAAAACGCCACGGAAGCCCTAGATCGAGTTGAAATCGATGGAAACCCAGACAGGTTCTTCATGGTCAGCGCCTCCCTGAATCAAGCCGACATGTAGCAGCTAATTTCCTTCCTGCTCAGCAACCTTGATGTCTTTGTGTGGACTCCATACGAGATGCCGGGTATAGATCTGTCTGTCTCGCAGCACCGTTTGAATGTTGACCCAAAATGCAAGCCGATCATTCAGAAAAGCCGGCGGTCAGCCGCAGAACACACTGCCGCTGTTGTTGAGGAGGTTGACAGGTTGCTCGACGCCGGGGCAATCAGGGAAGTGACCTACCCTACATGGCTCTCTAACACTGTGGTTGTGAAGAAGAAAAATAGAACTTGGCGAGTGTGCGTTGATTTCACGGACCTAAACAAAGCCTGTCCCAAGGATTGTTTTCCTCTACCCAGAATTAACCAACTTGTAGATGCGATGGCACGCCATCAACGTATGAGCTTCCTCGATGCTTACAGAGGCTACCATCAAATTGCCATGCATCCGAAGGACCAAGACAAAACTGCATTCCTCACCCCAAGAGGAACTATTGCTAGAAGGTTATGCTTTTTGGGCTGAAGAATGCGGGGGCAACTTACCAAAGATTGGTCACTGCCATGTTCAAGGAGCAACTCGGCCAGACTATGGAAGTATACATTGATGACATGGTGGTCAAGTCCAAAGAAGAGCAAACTCATCAGCCGATCTGGAAAGACATTCGGCATTTTACGCAAATACAAAATGAAGCTGAATGCTTCAAAATGTGCGTTTGGGATCGGCTCTGGCAAATTCTTGGGTTACATTGTCAACCACCGAGGAATCGAAGCCAACCCGAGGCAAATCACAACAATCTTGGAGCTCGGCTCCCCTCGTTCAGTGAAAGAGGTTCAAAAGTTGATGGGGATGGCCGCCGCACTCAACAGGTTCATCAGTCGGTCCATAGATCGCTGCCGACAATTCTTTCATACATTACGGCAGGGCAAGACTTTTGAATGGTCCACCAAGTGCGAAGCTGCTTTCAACAGCCTCAAGACCTACTTCCGATCAGTTCCACTCTTGACAGCACCTTCGGCAGGCGACCCGCTCATTTTGTATCTGGCAGTTTCCGACCGGGCCGTTAGCGCCGTGTTGATAAAGGAAGAGTTGGGGGAGCAGCGACCAGTGTATTATGTGAGCAAGGTAATGGTTGATGCCGAAACACGCTACCTTCTGCTGGAAAAACTCATCCTAGCCCTAGTCATGGCGGTGTAACATGCCCGCGAGGGAACTCACAGGTTACAGTTCGGACTCCCCCCTTTTTTTTGTTGCGGTTCTTAATCTGAACCAAAGAGTCCAACTCTGGCAAATCGTTTTGAGAAAAACAGATTTTGAAAAGAAGTGCCAAACATGGACTGCTTTGCCAGATACAGAGTCGCCACCTAAATATTTTTTTTAAAAATGGGAAATTTAGGAAACCCTAACTCGGTGCCGAAGGCCACGTGTCCGTCATCACCAAAGTTGTCTTGGCTCGGGAGCTTGGGTACGATCGGGGAAGGTCAGCTATGAGCACCCCCTTTCGCCCGGTCCGAAGACCGGCCTCTACTAACCATGATATCCGATTTTGAAAACGTTATGTGTTCTTATTCCGGTTATTAGCCTAGGATTACTATGTTATGCGCACAGCAAACAAGTATAGACTAGATTGCCTAATTTGGAAACAAGCATTGCATATCCGTTTGTTTTAAAAAAAAAAGCTTTGGAATTTGCTACCCGCAAGTAGGCTAAAACACGGATTTCAACTAGTTTTTCCAACTCAAACAATCCAACCTTCACCCACAGGCATTCAGGCAGTTTATTTCATATAAGCATTTAGCCACATGGTAAGCATATGTCATGTTAACATTCACACGCATGCGAGATGCTAAAGCATAAATACTTACATCGTACTCCGTGCCAAAACAATAAACTGGTTAGCAATCATGCATGTCCTAGTTCATGTTAAGTGGCTAATGCAACACATGCAAAGATGCAGTTTAGAGTAGGCTCGGCTAACCCTAAAATGGCATGTGAAATGCTACAATTATCACGTATTCAATTTGGAATTAAAAATACAATGCAGTTTGTATGATGTACCGAGCCCGGTGCATGTCAACAAATGCATGGATGCACGCATGCATAGCATAAGGTATGCTAATTTAAACGTGCCCTAATACTAACCATCAAAGCAGGTAAGTAAAAGGGAAGAAAGAAGTGGGGGTTGGAAGACATGCACACCACTCACCCACACTTATTACAGATTTGCCCTCGCCCGGAGGGACCAAATAAATAATACAAATTAATTAACTACGCAAGCTAATTAAATATTACAAATTGCCTAATCAGTTAACAAACTAATTAAACCAGGAAAAGCAGTAAACCGCCTCGGGAGGAGGGCCAGATGCAGCGCATGCTCGGGTCCTGCTCAGAAGTGTACGGCCATGTATAGTCTGCCTCTGTTTTCCCTGCTCTGCCTCTCTGAAGACTGCCAAAGTCTCAAGGATGCCTCTGGATACTGGGAATTACCACCGGCAGTGAATTGTGGTCACCGGCACAAAATGAATCCATCGGCTAGTGATTTACTGCCAGTCGGCAATGTATACTACCGGTCGGCAAAGAATGCCTGCAGAACCTGCAACTCACAGCAGCAGAGGACAGAACTTGCATGGCAATACAATTCAAGCAATGTATGCACCAATCATGTCCCCTATCATGTTTGTGACTCAAAGGGGCATGTGCCTCGATTCTCGGGCCACCAATCACGCATTTCCATGCATGATGGCCTAAAGAATCAAGTGTGCACTTTCATGTCAAATGAAATGCAAACCAATCAAACAAAACAAGGCCCAATTCCTATCACCAAATCAAGGAACAAGGCATGCATGCAAGATGCAATGCAACCTAGGCATGCAAGCTAAGAATGCAACATGGCATGGCAAGGCACTTATGCAAGCATACAAGCAAACATGAGGCAATGCAAACTAATGAAAAGGTGGACTTAAACATGATTTAGGCGGCTCTAAATAGGCCTAAAAAGTGGCCAAAATGCCCAAAAAAAGAAGGCTAAACACACATGCACATGTGCACATATAGTGGTCTAAAGCTTAAGCATTAAACTAGCAACTTTCAAGCACACTTAAAAGAGGCTATGATGGACAATTAGCATGCGATATTAGCTCTGAAAATCATGTCAAAAGTGGTGCCAAACCAACTTAAATGAGACAAGCATAAGCATGCAAGCATGGTCCAAGTACTTAAGGCAAGTCATGGAGGCTTGAACCAAGGTCAATTCCACCAAGCCTCACAAGGCTAAGGAGGCTTAAAACAGGTCAAAAGAAGGCTTAAACAAAACCAAGGGTGCACCTAGATGGCATCTAAGTGGCTCAAATCCGAAGGCATAAATAATGACCAAAACATGGAGCATACAACACAAGCTTTCAAAGCAACAATGAAGCCTCTAAGGCAAGTATGCAAACATGTTAAATGGACTGAAATTTCATGCTAAGTGGTTCCAAACCACTGAAATAATGCAAGCAATGCATGCTATACACTTATGCACTTAAGGCCGACAAGCCCAAATATACAAAGGGGCTACACAATGCATGCTAGGGCCGACCCAAACAACCTAGGACAGACCTCATACATGGCAAAACAAGCACAAAAGCTTCACAAGACTAAGCCTAAAACATGCTACAATAATGGTTTACAACCCAAGGCATATTAAGGCAACAACAAGGCATTACAAGGTAGGTATGCAAGGCATGCATGGTGTACCAAAACTAACTTAATACAAAGTTATATCATGGCAATATAAGCATAAAATATAGCCATGGCATGGTCAACAAGAGCCTAAGCTAGATGCTCCCTTAAGAGGCCAAAAAGGGTCCCTCTCAAGGACAACAAGGAGAGGGGGTGGCCCTCCCATTTTTGAGACTTCAAGGCACCATCTTCACCACTGAAATCCCTCAAAATTTCAGTGGTGAAGAGGCCCAAACACCAAAGTCTCGAAACTTGCACAAAATAGCACAAAAAAGGGGCCTTTCAAGGCCTAAGGGTGGTCAAACACACCCAAACCACAAAACACTCTTAACAAAAATCAAGAGGGCCTAAAAATAGACTTTTTTATGTTATACACTAAACACATAAACAACTCTAAGATAGGTAGAAATAGGATGCAAAAATGGGTAAAAAGGACTAGTTTCTTACCCTTGAAGCCTTTCTTCAACAATGGTGATCTTGTTGCCTCCTTAAGCTTCAATCCAGTCAAAAATAGCAAGGACAAGCCCTTAGAACCTCAGTAGCCAAAGGAAGGTGAAGCACTAGGTGTTTGTGTGCAATAATATGGACTAAAACACCTAGAACATAAAGAGAGAAAAAGAGATATAGGAGATATGTATCAACCCTAACCCTAAAACCAGAGCTTCTTTCTGTGTTTTTCTCTCCAAAATTCTCTAACCTTCATGCCAAGAGAAGAGACCCTTCTCTTATAGGCAACCAACTTGTAAAGCTTATACAACAAGCTTACAAGGAGAGCATCCCTCCATACACGTGTATGGAGGGAAACCAAATGCCACACAGTTGTCCTAAAATATCTGCAAAAGCAGATGAATAGTAGTCGGCTGGCCAAAAATGTCATTTTGACAAAAATGACTGCCGACTGGCAACAAAGAGTGCCGACCGGCCACATACATTGCCGGTGGCAACAAAAACCAGCCGGTGGCCTCTAGCCACTGCCGGTGGTGTGGGGATGCCTCACAAGGCATTCCCTGCCCCTCTAAGGCAAAACACAAGTGTTTGGTGCAAAACCAGACACAAAACGGTCGAGTTCGGAGATCCTGAGGCAGGGCGCGTAGCCGAGACCTCTGGGAACTCCAAACGAACACAAACATGGATAATCACCCAGTGTTCAAACGGTGACGTCCAAGTCTTGAGGTCGGTCAAAAATGGGGTGTCTACAGGCGGCAAGAAAACTGATGCATTACTTCCAGGGACATAGCATCGGGGTGCTAACAGATTATCCTCTCCGATCAGTACTACGTAGTGCAAAAGCATCAGGATGTGTTTCAAAGTGGGCTCTTGAACTCGGCCAGTACGATATTCAGTTTCTACCTAGAACCTCAATCAAGGGACAGGTGCTTGCCGACTTTGTTGCCGAATTCACTGGGGGTCTTGCCGACTTCAAGTCTGATGAAATTCGAACAAATCCGAACTGGAGAATTTATGTTGGGGACATTTGGCAGTTGTACTGTGATGGATCATCCAATCAACGGGGCAGTGGATCCGGAGTAGTAATCATGGCTCCTGACGGTGCAATAATTGAGCAGGCCATCAAGCTCGGCTTCGAAGCATCAAATAACGAAGCTGAGTACGAAGCCCTTCTAACCGGTTTGCGGAATGCACATCTTCTGGGTGCTCAGCGTTTGCTTGTATTTTGCGATTCAAAACTGGTGATCAATCAGCTAAAGGGAGAGTACGCAGCAAGAAACGAGCGTATGGCGGCTTACATGAAAACGGCTAACTCCTGCTGGCAAAATTTGACCATCACGAATTGAATCAGATAACACATGATCAGAATACACATGCAGATGCCCTAGCTTGCCTAGCGTCCGCCATTAACTCAGAGATTAAACAGACCATCGAAGTGGGTTTCATCTCGGAGCCGAGCATTGGCCCTTCGGAGGAAGTCCAGGTCAATGTCATAGAATCTGGACCGAGTTGGATGGATCCTATTGTAGCATTCCTGTCTTCCAAACAGCTCCCAGAGGACAAGAAAGTAGCGCACAAGTTGCGAAACAAAGCCCTGCGATACTACTCAGATCCGCAAGGAAAGCTTTATAAAAATTCCCTTTCTGGTCCATATTTGGAATGCGTGCATCCGGACAAAGCCGAAGAACTTCTGATTGAAATACATGAAGGCAGTTGTGGCGCCCATTCTGGCGGGCGCTCTTTGGCTCATCGAGCCGTGACACAGGGGTATTACTGGCCGACAATGAGAGCCGATGCCGAATGTTACGTGAAAAAGTGTGAACAGTGCCAGAAGTTCTCTCCTTTGACCCACCTACCTGTTGAAGAGCTAAGCTCCATAACCAGTCCTTGGTCGTTCGCCCAATAGGGACTTGACATCGTCGGACCACTACCTCATGCCCCGGGTAACAAGCGATTTTTGATTGTCGCGACAGATTATTTTACAAAATGGGTAAAAGCGGAGGCACTAACGCACATCGGAGACACTGATGTGTAGCGTTTTGTTTGGAGAAATATCATAACACGATTCGGCATTCCAAGAGCACTTATCTCAGACAATGGCACCTAGTTTGATTGTGGCGTCTACCGAGAGTTGTGCAGCAAGTATGGTATCTGGCCTTACTTTTCCATACCGGCTTATCCACAAAGCAATGGTCAAGCTGAAGCCTCTAACAAATCCATCTTGGACGACATCAAGAAGAGGCTGGAGAAAGCTAAAGGCAAATGGGTCGAAGAATTGCCGAGTGTGTTATGGGCTCATTGAACTACGCCGAGGCGATCTACTGGGGAAATGTCGTTTGTTCTATGCTTTGGAACCCAGGCAATCATACCCCTGGAGATCGGCCTCCCAACCTTGAAATCGAAAGTTTTTGATATAGGCCAAAACGACATGATGCTCGCCTTAGATCGATCGCAGGAGTAGGGGCATATCGGCTCAAAGACATGTCTGGAAGGAGTCTGCCACGGCCTTGGAATTCAACGCATTTACGTAAATTCTATCATTGACCCGACTTGTGGGGCTTGATACTTGTACATATTTCACTTTTGCAATGCAAAGTTTCTCATTTCTCCATCGCGCAATTCAGTTCACAAGTCTCCAGATTCGGAGCCCCATCAGTGCATGACACCTTTGGGCCGATTAAGTCTCCGGATTCGGAGCGCCCTTCGTGGATATCACGATTGGCCGATACAAGTCTCCGGATTCGGAGCCCCATCGGTGCATGACACCTTTGGGCCGATTAAGTCTCCTGATTCGGAGTGCCCTTCATGGATATCACGATTGGCCGATACAAGTCTCCGGATTCGGAGCCCCATCGGTGCATGACACCTTTGGGCCGATTAAGTCTCCGGATTCGGAGTGCCCTTCATGGATATCATGATCATGATTGGCCAAGTCTCTGAATTCGGAGCCCCATTGGTGTATGACACCTTTGGGCCGATTAAGCCTTCGGATTCGGAGCGCCCTTCGTGGATATCACGATTGGCCAATACAAGTCTCCGGATTCGGAGTGCCCTTTGTGGATATCACGATTGGCCGATACGCCCCATCGGTGCATGACACCTTTGGGCCGATTAATCCTCCGGATTCGGAGCGCCCTTCGTAGATACCACGATTGCCCAAGAGAAGTCTCCGGAGTCAGAGCGCCCTTCGTGGATATCATGATTGGCCAAGTCTCCGAATTTGGAGCCCCATTGGTGCATGACACCTATGGGCCGAGTAAGCCTCTAGATTCGGAGCACCCTTTGTGGATATCACGATTGGCCAAGTCTCCGGATTCGGATCCCCATTAGTGCGTGATTGGCATTCAAAATGAAATGGGGCAAGTCGTATAATCGAAGGCCAACACATGTAAACATTCAAAATGAAATGGGGCAAGCCGTATAATTGAAGGCTAAATCATGTAAACATTCAAAATAAAATGTGTCCTTCGATTAATCGATTGGCATGCAGTGTACTAATATAATTGGAAAGTACGCTAACACTTGAAAACACTTGAAGTAAAAAATGTACTATTATTCAATTAGCCAATAATTACATAATTTTGCATTGCAATGTTTACAACGTCTACTTTGAGCATTACAATGTCTACTTTTGTTCGGCGTCTCCCTCATCGTCACCCTTCTTGACTTCGAAGGCGGAAAAGGGAAAGTGATCACGTTGGTACAGCGGCAACGCCGAATCAACGCCCGCTGCTCGGAGAGCCTCCGCGCCTTGAAGTGCCTTGATCCAACCGTGCTTAAATCCACGATTTTCACATCGGCAAACTTCCTCGGCGAGCTTTTCCCTGGTCTTCTCTATCCCTACTTTCCGGCCTTCATGGAAGCCTTTTTCAGAAGCCCTCCCCTTCGCGGACTCTATGGTGAACATGCTCGCCGTATCACGATCAGCAATTGTATTACTGATAAGGCGCTGGGCCACCCTCTCTTCCACAACTGGGTTAGCTTGTCCGGCTGGTTGCGTCTGACCGGCCTTGACCTTAGCTCGCGCTCAGCCGCTTCTTCGCGAGCTTCCAAATTTCGAATACGTTCATCATTCTTCTCTATTTCTCGTCTCCCAGCACGAAGGCGCATGCTAATTTCATAGGCGGTGTACAGCCCTTTCATCGCCCCATGAACGCCCTCTTGAAACACCTCGAAGTCAGGTCGACCAACCATCGACTGCTGAACTTCTGGTGGGAAAATCTGTCGCGCAAATTCGACCGCCATGTTTGGGTCACGGATGATGGAATCCGCCTCTGTCATCGATTTGTTCACAACGAAAATAGAAAAGCTGAAGGGGCGTGGTGGTCCATTGGTCTCAATTAGCAAACGAGGGGAGCTCCCCCGCTGGCGCTTCTCCTTCCTTGGTGACCTGTTTCATTGATGCAGAGAGTGGCGCCTCTCGTACTCTGCAGATGCCCTACCTCCCGTACGGGGAGGCTCGCCACCTCGATTCATTGATGAGTCCAGCTCCGCCAGAGTTCTGCCCTCTCCCTTACTATTAAAGAAAAGTCTGGTTGACATTCACACTTTTCTGGCCACGAAGGACGAGCAGAATCGAGTCACTTTATGAAACTCAAATGGAATCTCTCAAATGGAAACCCCCTTTTTAATCACTCAGGAGTGCACCCCACTCCCGAGGCGACCTCATCAATACGCGCACTCCTGTAACCACCAATATTCGGCATTGTCAATACATTCCGATCTAGGAGATATATTCGGCTTTCGGAGTTTATATATTGGCTGGGGCAAAGGCAGATTTATTAATCTGATCGGCCAAATACCTAAGCTCGATGCCGATCGATTTGTGCCACAGCCATCCCATGAACTAATTATATTTGGCTTTCAGAGTTCATACATTGGCTGGGGCAAGGGCAGATTTATTAATCTGATCGGCCAAATACCTAAGCCCGATGCCGATCGATTTGTGTCGCAGCCATCCCATGAACTAATTATATTCGGCTTTCGGAGTTCATACATTGGCTGGGGCAAGGGCAGATTTATTAATCTGAACTAATGATATTCGGCAAGATCACATTTATTAATCTGATCACATTTATTAACCCTTAGTTATCTAATCGGCAAGTGTACACGAACGTTTAGCTACTGCGCAACAGACAACAATAGTTTTACCTAAAATAGCAAAAACAAAACAGTAATCTTCATTGATAACAACAATTAAATGCAGGAAATAATGCAAGGCAAGGGAAACATTCATTCATAAATTGAATATAGCATAGTCATCATTTTATACATGAAGATTACCCTAAGCAAATAGATGTTTACTAAGAAAACAAAACATGTTTAGAAGAACATACATTGAAAATACCTAACAAAACTAAAATGTCTCCCAAATCAATCCTCGGGATCAGACTCAAGCGGCTCAACGTCCACTTGCTCATATGGAATTGGCATGGCCAATGTCACTCCAACAGCAGCAAGGGCTTTGAGCTAGCCGTGTTTGAATCCCCGATTCTCGAATTTGGGGACTTCTTCTACATAGTTTTCAAGGGCGGTGCTCTTTCCAGCCTCGAATGCCGCGGAAGCCTCGGAGTTGGCTTTTTCCTTAGCCTTCTTCGAATCTTCCAATTCAGCCTCCAGCTTGGCAAGCGCCTCCTTGGCTAACTTGAGTAATTCCTCGCTCGCGTTTGCCCTCTCCTCGGCGTCGGATCTGAGCTGGTCAACAGTTCGCGCCCTCTCCTTCTCAGCTTCGGCCCGTGCACTTTCCATTGTGGCTCTCGCCGCCTCGAACTCGGCCTTGCTCCTCTCACCCTCGACTTCCGACTTCAAACGGTTAATTCTTTCAATGGCATCATGTTGGCGGCGGCCAATTTCGGCTATCCTTCCAACCATCTGCAAAACAAGTTGGGATCATCACATACTAAGAAATACCGTCTGCAAACTAAACCAAAACAAGGAGTTAGGATCAAGTCACATACCAGAAGGGCCGACTGGGCAGCTAATGCTATTGCTACCAAATCTGGCTCTGCATGAAAGGTTGCCTTGTCAGCCGGCAATGAGGCCGAGGCAGCCAAGCTCAACGCCACAGCTGGATCTTTCAAGGCTGATGCTTCGGAGGAGATCGGCATGTTTTTTATTTTTGGTTCAACAACAAAAGGAGCAACCATACTCGACTCCTCTAAGCGTGGCCGTTTATCAACGGGGTTCTCCTCAGAGCCGGCCTCGCTCTCGGCGGTACGTTTTTCTCCCCGATCTTCTGGAATCGGCCGTTCGGCATCCTTCTTCATCTCGGCCACATGAACTTGAGTCGTTTCTTCTACAATAATAGGTTCGAAAGATTCAATCGGGGCAGGTCCAGAACGGATGGCCTCGGCTTTCCGTCAGGCGGCCATGCGTTCGGCATTTTTCTTTCGTGCCAACTGCGTGAGACTTTCCCCAGCCATACCCTCAGAATAATTGCTGGGAAGGTCTCCCAAATTTGTAAAAATATCTTCGAAGGAGGCGTCCCCTCGGCCTGATGTGGACGGAGGGTCGGACGAGTTGAGTCTGGCTTCCTCAAAGGCCGAGTTAAGAGCTTCGTCAACCTCCGCTGCCAACTGGTCCGGGTCCTCGACGATTGGTTCGGCCGCTTGTTCTTCTACGTGTTTCGAATCGGATGTTTCTAAACCAATCTGCCTTAAGTTCTTGAAGCTAGGGAAGATAAGGGCTGTAAGATGGTTGTTGCCTCGCGCCATTGGAATGTTGTCTGCCGCCGAAAATGTCTTGTATGTCGGCTCGTACTGTAGAAGAATGTGGGCCGCCCTCCCTTGTTTTTGGACGACCGACGAACTGTAGCGTGGTTTTAATTTCTGCAAGCACAGCGTCATCATCTGAAACCAATACTCTCTTCAAGTCGCTGCCTGCATAAACAAGGCGATTAGATGTATATAGTGCCGAATACAGATATTGTAATAACAGAAACAAAAGTGATCTAATCGGCCACTTGGTTCGCCTTTTTGCCTTGGCACGGGGTCTAGGCGATCTTCACCCTCGCCGAATTCCCAATTGCCTCGAACAACGACCATCACGTCATCGACACGCTTGCCAGAGCTGGCAAGCATAGTCACTAAGTGATGATCAGTATCCTTGGCTCTGAGAAAGTAGTGTCCTAGCCGGCCAGTAGATTTGGCTAGGACATAACAATACTAAACGGCGGGTATACCTAAATTAATCCTAAGATGCCGGTTTAGCTCTACAATCCCCATTATTGTCACGACCCAAACCCGCCCCTAAAAGTTTGGTCCACGACCGGCCTGTACATAGGCCTCAAAACAGAATTTTAAAATAATATTTAACCATATATAGGGCCTTAGGCGGAAGCAATATCAATAAAAGACAACATCCATTGAGCTTGTGCATACATGATGGTTTAATTGGATTTAAGCATTTAAATACATTCCAAATATACCTATACAATCACAAATTTTATATAGATCTCACACACTCTTACATAAGACTTAATAATTTATAAGACTCCCAACAATAAATTAAGGCCTCCACGTGGAGACATACCCCAGGTGACTTGGCAGACAAGCGAACCTCAATACAACTCTAGTGTTAATCCCCGATGGCTCTCCTACAGAAATATACATAAAACAGAATGAGCAAGGCTCAGTGAATAATAGCAACTTAAGAAGGTTAATTGAATAAGCAAAACCTTGGATAAAATAAATAGACAGATACCAACCATATGCAGGTCTCATCCATAACTATATTTCAATACAGTCTCAGGTTCACAAATAATACAGAACAGCCTCGGGCCCATATATAATACAGAACGGCCTCGGGCCCATATATAATACAGAACGGCTTTAAGCCCATAGATCTTACAGAACGGCCTCTGGTCCACAGATAATACAGAACGGCCTCTGGTCCACAGATAATACAGAACGGCCTCTGGCCTAACAGATACAGAACGACCATAGGCCTAACAGATATAGAATGGCCATAGGCCTAATAGATACAGAACCATAGGCCCAGATGTCACAGATTGGCCATAGGCCCAGTTCACATATGTATGGACTCAAGAGGTGTCTCGCACGGATTCTAGAGGTGACTCGCACTGCAGCACTTAGTTCCGTACAACACTTTGTTCCATACCAGAAATCATTAGGTCTTAAAGACCGAACAATTCATATCATGTCATAGCATAAACGGAATGAATAAACAGAACAGAATAACTTCAGATTCATCAGAATACCATTACACAATAGTGCACATACATTTCCCCATGGTTTATTACAGACATAGTTGTCTTGCGAATAACAGAACATTAATAATAACTATTACCAGAAGGCACATGTATCACTACAGTACTATTGATAGAGACAGAACCATTCACATCATAATCGCCTCGGGCCCACTTCTATTAATAGGGACAGAATGACCTTTGGTCCATATCAATGCCATTATTCAAACATATCTATTAATTTAATCAAAGCACACTATCGATGGAATAGGCCATTCACAAACAACAATACATAAATCATAATCATAGAAGTAAGTGAAACGTAATGTTACACTACTATTACTCACAGTGATCAGCTCCCGGTAGTAATGGGACGATGTCCTCGTCTCGACCTACAAGTACAGTGCACAACACATAATATGAGATTATACTCGATCCTTTACTTATTCTCTTTGATCGTGCAATCAATTAGCCATGGTGGTACCAAGCTCATTATTCCTTAATAATTTATAATCCATGTCTCAGAAAACAGGAGAAATCGATGGGAAATGGTTTAGGTGAAGAAATGGTACAAAACTGGTTGATAGAAAGTGAACAGTCATCACTAATTTGGGCATAACTATTTCTGTATTTATAATTTGGGAGTGAGACTACCGCCATTGGAAACTAGAATTCCGGGGCTTGATTTTAGGCTCAAGAATCACTCAAAACGGAGTCCCGAGGCAAAAGATATGCTTATTCAAAGTTGGCTGGAGAAAGCTGTCTCCCGCACGTGCAGGAAACAGAGCCGCACGTGCGGCCCTAGACAGCTTGCAGTCCGAAAATGGCTGAAAATTTGGGACTTCTCATTTTCAAAATCAAACCTTAATTACATGTAATCAAAGCCCAAAACCCTTTAATACATGACCAATTTCACATTATTAATCTCCATCAAACATCATAACCTCAAAATAAACAAATATAATGACTTTAATTCTTCAATCAAGAAATTCTTAGAAAATCAAGGTTCAATCAAATATATACATAGAACCCTAACTCAAATGGGTTCAAAGCTTCCCTTATTATCATGATTTCATGAAATTGATGCCTCAAACATAAGGATTCAAGATAATTTATCTTACCTTAGTTCACTCTTTGACTTTCTCATAGTTCTCTTTAATTTCTCCAAGCTTCCATGGTTGATCTCCTTCTTCTCTCTTCAATTTCTTCAAGTCATCTTCAAGCTCCCAACAATGGTGAACTCTCTCTCTCACTCTCTCTTGGCCTCTCTTTCTCACGGGTCTTCCTCTCTTCTTAGATATTTTTGAGCTTCAAAAGATGAGTCCTACTCATATAACTCATATACACCTATATATTTAATTATATAAGCTTTATCACAAATAAGGAGGGCCAAACACGCCCTTACGAATCGCACAAAATTAAATTTCAATTAAATTTTCCAGATGACTCTAAAAATTATGATGATCATAAATATGTCCCATGTTCTGGTTTCTGAAGCCTCTAAGGCCTTCAATTTGCAGTACCAAGTTAACGACCCAAACGTACATTAACGAATCAGACAAATTAGATTTCCAATTAAGTTTCCCAAATAGTTCTAAAAATTTCCATTAACACATCCAAGTCCTCAATTGTGATTTATGAACCCGTAAAGGTCGGTAATTTCAATTTTAAAGTCGTGGCTCAACAATTAATTCCTCAGTTTGAACACATATCATTAAATTAAAATGCATTAACCCATAAGGCCGTAAAGGTAATCTCTAATACAGATTTTGGGGTTGTTACAATTATGATGCGGAAAAAATTCACATTGGGTTGGGAAAGGATTAGACCCCAATATCGAAGAACGGCCCTCAAAAACGGGTGAAGGGGAAAGCGGACTCCGCCCTCAGCAATTGATAGGAGAGGAAAGACGATTGTGCTCTCATCATCCCTCTCCATATCAGTGGTGCTATCTGCCAAAAGTGACAGATGGATGTCATCGGGGATGGAAAAATGGCATCAAAAGCCGGAGATTCGATCCGCTGAAAGGAGCTCCTTCAGATGTTTTGCCATCCTGGACAGCCCAAGGATTATGGGAAACTAAAAGCAAACAAGGAAGTGGGATCGGAAGTGAAGGAGAAGAAAACTTATAGGAGATGAAGGGGAAAACGAGAAACAAGGAGTTGCAAAAGCCGCGAAGTGAGGGAGTTGCACTAGAAGGCGAACTAGATATTTTTGAGTATTCAAAACATACATTCGAAGAGACAATTTCAAATCACATTAAATAGAGGCAGTGTACGAAGGGGCGGGAAATTGTTATAATGACCAAAAAGCGTGTACGCGTTCTGACACGCATTGGGAGGAGGATTAACCGCCGAATTTTTGACTTTCCAGGCTCGAAGCCAAACACGCCGACTAACTGATGCTAAGTGGGGGTGTTTGGGGGGCAATTATGGGAGCCGAATTTAATTGGATCAACAGGGACGAATGGACAAATCCAGTCCGGGACATAATTTTTATTCAGCACTGATCCTAGTCAATTGAAGAGCCGAATAAAATAATCGGCTTTCCAATCAGTAGAACAAAGGCCGAGTAGAAGTACATGTAAAGGATCAAGGATGGGCCTGGCCCTAGGGCCCAAAGAGAATAATATGAATACAGGATCATCAGTCAGAGAAAGGTATGTGAGAACTATTACGCTTAACTTAAAATACAAGTAATCCAGAGTGTAGAGACTGACTTGCCTGTCAGAGTGCTAATTCCGGCACCCCTGACCGGAGTGTTTATTCCTTTTCAGGTGACTAGCTGAGGATCACGAGCGTCCCCCAAGATCAAAAAAGTGTTTCCAAACCACTTCCCCACATAAACTAATTAACTATTCTAGCTAATTAATTATTACAACACAATTGAATAACTAGCTATGCTAAGCTAAATATTACAAAACAGATTAAACTAATTAATTACAGCACTTGTAATGATTAGCTACAACTAGCTAATGAAGCAATAAAATGGCCTCGCGGGCGAGGGAGACATGCATGCTCGGTTGCATCCTCCCAAAAATCCATCGCCTTGCCACCGGTTGCGTCTGTTTGCATTCGCCTTGATCTCTGAACGCTGAACCAATATTCCAGACTGCCTCTGCTCCAACACATGAACAGATTGGACAACCTTTGCATTGGTGGCCGGTCGGCTAGTGCAAGTGGCCGGTCGGCCACCCATTTTTCCAGACTTCTGTTTTTGCTGCAACAGAGAACAACAGAGGCAAAGCAAGGCATTTTGCAGGAAATGTATGTACTGCCACTCTCCTCATCATTTCTCAAGCTCAAAGGAGTGTGGCGCGTGGCTCTCAAGCCACCAATCAAGCATCTCAATGCATGATGGCCAAAGGACCAAGCTTGTACAAGCTTCATGAATGCACAAATAAGACTCAAATGGCCAACATCCTATCATGCATGATCAAGGGTGACGACGACCAAGAAATGCGACACGTTTCATCACTTCGAGTATGAAACATCCCTCATTTCTCGTGTTTGGATTAATGTCCGATCCAAACACATGCAATGTAACACAAATGCTTATCTTGTTCATGTTATACTTGGTTCATTTTGTTTACACATTTTACATTACTGATTAATTCTTTAACCGATTAAGTGCAATGTGAAAGTCCTCTAATTGGAGAGGGGTCAACCAAAGGATGGTTTAAGACATGAGAGAGCCCATGCCTTTGGCTAGGAGGAACCCTCAAAAGAAGGTTAAAGCCATTGAGCACAAGCTCTATCTCAAGCTTAAACACCATCATAAGGTTAACCAACCCTAAAAAACAAATGGAAAAATGAAGAAATGAGGGTGGTTGCAGACTTTTAGTGTTGAAATGGCATGACAAATAATGCTAAAACATGCAAGCAACACATACACAACATGGTAAAAGCCAAAAGCATTAAAGCTAGTGAAGAGCACTACACTAGAGGCATGCAATACCAAGCTTAAATGACCAAACCAGCTCTGGACAGAGCTAAACCATGCCAATACAGTGGCTAAAACATGCTGAAATTTAGGCACAAAAGGTAAGAAAATCATGTGCATATGTTGGCTCGCAAGCAAGACACAAAGCACAACTCTCAAAAGTAATGAAAGAGTGACATATGTGAGAGTGTGACAGAGGTTTATGCACTGAAATCACATGCTAAATGATGCTATGGCATGCAAACAACACAAGCAAAGCATGTTGAAGGCCTTAAAACACAAAGCTAGTGAGGCCAACTACACTATAGCTATACAAAGCAAAGCATATATGACCAAGACCACCCAAAATAGAGCTAAAGCATGCTAAATTAGTAGCAAAAATGTGCTAGAGTTAAGCCAACACAAGCTAGAATGATAAACTAACTCATTAGGCATGCTAGGCTAGTAAGTATAATTACACTACAAGTGTAAGAAGCAAGCAACAAGTGACCCAACCAGCCAAAAACAGAGTTAAAGCAGGTCAAAATAGAGCCTAAAATATGCTTGAATTAAGCTACAAAAAGGTAGGAATACATGCTCACATGCTAGGCCATCTACACATGCAAACAAGATACAAGGAGGGGAGGCCATCCCCTCTTATTTTGGACCTCAAAACATGGTTTTTGTCACTGAAAAACCTCTGAGTTTCAGTGGTTAAAGGGCCAAAAAAGAGTTGTTTGAGAAGCTTTAAAAGATGGCACAATACTTAGCAAACAAGCTACAAAGGAAGGTGGACCACCCCTAACTCCAAAAAGTCCTTAAACTACCATTTTTAAACCTTAAAAACATAGGTTTTTGTAGTTGAAAAGTAGGCCAAAAACAACATGCAAAGGTGGCCAAACAAGTGTGCAAAAATAAGCTTGAAAGGGGTAAGCTTTATACCTTTGAAGCACAACAACAAACAGCCACTTTATTGGCTCAAATGACCCTTCAACAGCCCAAAATTAGTCCCAAGATGCCTCAGTCCAAAGATATGCAACTTTGGTTAAGGATGTCTAGGCAAAGGAGAGGTGTATCTCTACTTCCATGCACACTCTCTCCTTGTATGCACAAAAGGGCAAGAGAGAGAGAGAACTCTAGAGAGAGAGGAATGTAGAGGGAGAGGATTTTTAGAGAGAGAGGCTCCCAAAATTTTCTACCCTTCCCAAATGAGAGATATGGCCTCCATATATAGCATTATACAAGCCTCAAGTCAAAATATCTGAATTAGGACAGCTGGAGTAATGTGACAATAGTTGGAGGGAAAATATTTGCAAATTCTGAGCTTTCTGGACACTTGTGGCCGACCGACCACTTTTTGTGGACGACAAGAACCCCTTTTGGACGACATATGGCCGACAAAGGCCATTTGTGGCTGACACCTGGCCAACAAGCTTCACTAGTGGCTGGAAAGCAAAGACTGGTTTCTGGCCCCGACTTCAATTAGGTATATCTCCTTCATATGGACTCCTTTGCAGGTCATTCTTGTGTCTAAATTGAAAATTGAAGCCCCAGAAGTAAGCTTTACAATGGTGGCAGGCTCACATCAAAATTTTAAGTGTGATAAGAGATATCCCTCTTTTAGTGAACACTGCTCAATTTCAGCTCAATCAGATTGATGCCCAACTTCAACCAGCCATATCTCCTTCATCTGGCCTCGGCTTTAGGAGATTCTTGAGTGAAAAATGAAGCCCTAGAATTCCACTTTCCAACGGTAGTGGCCTCATATTTGAAATCCAATTGTACAAATGGATAGGCTCAATTTAGCGAGGGCTGCTCGACTCTCTCTCAACGGTTCATGCCCAACTCCTTCCCCAACTAGGTTTCTTCCCTCTCCTCCAATTTTCTTCAACTCAAAACCTCTAACCAAGATGTTTTGGAAGATTTTTCAAAGAGTTCACCTCTCTTTCATACATTTTCACTTGTCCTTGCTCGGTTTACCAAAAAGTGTAACATTTTAACGAAATGCGAGCCTCGGAGCATCGTAGGAACTTTGTTTCAAAAATATTTTGAAAGAGAGGGTTTTAAGGTCTAAAATCTTTGGTCAAAATAGTTTTAGTCCAAAAATGGGGTGTGAGGTTTGGATTTGACGCTCCTCTTGCCGAAGAAATTGAACCTTTGCATAGTGTAGCCTGCACACCTTTCATCACCAAGTAAGCAATTAGTGGAGCCCAAGTCTTAAGGGCGGTCAAAAATGTGGTGTCTACATATGCTATGCTAGTAGCCAAGCCTATTAGTTGCATATTGCATGTGTTGCATTAGTCATATTGCATAGTTAGGAATTATGCACTTTTCCAACTCTTTTGTTTATTTTGGCTTGGAGTATTAGGTAAACTTTTATTAGCTTTAGCATATTGCATAGTATGTTAGTGTTGCCATGTTTAGCATGCTTGCCATGAGGCTAATTGTTTAATTGATAAACTGCTTGAATGCTTGTGGATGAAGGCTTGTCGCTTGAATTGGAATAATTTGAGCAATGTTTATATGCGATCACTTTTTCAAGTGGTCCATATTTCGAAACAATTTTGCAAAACAAACATGACTCGAGTTGTTCCAATTCTTGCAATTTTAATCTATACTTGTGTGTGTGCGCATCACATAGTAAATGTTAGCCTAAATAAATCAGAGCAAGAGCATATAATGTACATAAAAATCATATCATGATTAGTAGAGGCCGATCTTTGATCAGGCGAGTGGGGTGCTCAATTCATGACCTTCCCCTCTCGTACCTAAGTTCCCGAGCTGAGACAATCTTGGTGATGACGGACACGTGGCCTTTTCCATGAGTCATGGGTTTCCTAAATTTTCCAAAAATATAATATTTAGGTGGTGACTCTGTATCTGGCAAAGTAGTCCAATTTTGGTAATTTGATTCAAAATTGATTTTCTAAAAGATTTGTCGAATTTGGACTCTTTGGTGTTTATCAATTTCATATTGCACTTGTGAGATTAGATTTAGAACTGCGGGAGTCCAAACTCTACACCGAGTTTTCACTAGACTTTACATAACTAATGGTAATCACACCTTCTGTGATTAACTGCCTAACATAACTATGTCTCAGTCCTATATGCCTGGACTTTCCATTATAGACATGGCTATAGGCTCGTGATAGAGTTGCTTCATTATCACAGTGCAAAGATATTGGTGGCATAGGTTTTGGCTCTATCTTAATCTCTAACAAGAGATTCCTTAGCCACTCTGCGTCTTTGCTACAAGAAGCCAATGCTACAAACTTTGACGCCATGGTTGAGTCTGTTATGCATGTTTGCTTCTTAGAACCCCAGGAGATAGCTCCTCCTCCAAGAGTAAAAATTCAACCACTCGTGGACGAGTGATCTTCACGGTCAGTTATCCAACTAGCATTCGTGAATCTGTCTAGCACTGCTGGATAGCCATTATAGACTATTCCATAGTCTATTGTTTTCCTCAAGTACCTAAGTACTCGGTTAACAGCATGCCAATGCACACTACTGGGATTAATAGTGTATCTGCCAAGTTTTCCCATTACAAATGCAATATCAGGTCTAGTGCAAGTCATGGCATACATCAGGCTACCTATTACTCTTGAGTATTCTAGTTGATTAACAGCTTTTCTAGTATTAGGATACAATTTCAAATTTGAATAAAAAGGTGCAGACATGGGTGTGCAATTATATTGATTAAATTTCTTAAGAATTTTCTTAATATAATGCGATTGGGTAAGAATCAAATTATTGTCCTCTCGTTTGATCTTAATACCCAGAATTACATTAGCCAAGCCCATGTCCTTCATACTAAAGCTAGACAACAAGAAACTTTTAGTACTTTCAATGACATCATTGTCAGTACCAAAAATAAGCATTTCATCTACATATAGACATATGATTACACCTCTATTGCCAGTAAACTTACTGTATACACACTTATCAGATTCATGTATCCTAAAACCATTTGACACTATTACTTTGTCAAATTTCTCATGCCATTGTTTTGGAACTTGTTTCAGTCCATATAGTGATTTCACGAGTTTACACACTTTGTGGTTTTGACCCTGTACAACAAATCCTTCTAGTTGTTGCATGTAGATTTCCTCATCTAACTCTCCATTTAGGAAAGCAGTCTTAACATCCATTTGATGGATTTCAAGCTTATAGATTGAGGCTAAGGCAATCAACACTTGAATGGTGGCAATTCTGGCCACCAGAGCATATGTATCAAAATAATCGATACCCTCTTTTTGAGTAAAACCCTTAGCAACTAATCTTGCTTTGAACTTGTCAATTGTGCCATCAACTTTCATTTTCCTTTTGAAAATCCATTTACAACCAATTGGTTTGGATCCAGGTGGCAAATCAACAAGTACCCAGGTATTGTTACCTATGATAGAATCCATCTCATTGTTTATTACTTCTTTCCAGAAAGCAACATCTTGAGACTTCATAGCCTTCTCAAAGGTTAATGGATCTAAATCTATATTCAAAGAAATCATTGTTTGCTTACAATAAGCTTTCCTAGTTCCTTTTACAAGGTAAACAATGAAATCAAGACCAAATGACTTCTCGATCCTAGCCCTCTTACTCCTTCTTAGCTCAACAGGCTCATTTGGTTCATTAGGCTCAATGTGTTCATGCCGTCCACTTTCCTTTGTAGACATCAAAGGAGTTGATTCATTTTCTTGATTAGAATCCAACCTTGGAATGGTTGTGAAATGATTCTCATAAAATACCGCATCACGTGATTCAATGATGGTATTTGTTTCCACTGCACCATTGGGCTCTACTACCAGAAACCTATATGCTTTGCTATGTATAGCATAGCCAAGGAATATGCATTCAATTCCTTTTTCACCTAATTTCTTCTTTTTAGGTTCAGGTAATCTGACTATCGCTCTACAGCCCTATGTTTTCAAGTAACCCATATTAGGTTTCTTGTTTTTCTGAAGTTCATAAGGAGTAACATTTCTTCTCTTGAGAGGAATTCTATTGAGTATGTGACAGGCAGTGAGCAAGGCTTCACCCCAAAAACCAAAACTTAAACTGGAGTAAGAAAGCATAGCATTAATCATTTCTATTAATATCCTATTCTTTCTTTTAGCTACTCCTTTTTGTTGTGGTCTGTAGGGTGCAGACTTCTCATGAATAATACCAACATTTTCACAATATTCTGAAAAATGGTATTCACCGCCTCTATCATACCTAAGTCTTTATTTTGACATTACACTGATTTTCCACTTTTGTCTTAAAAGTCTTGAATTTATCAAGCACCTCATCTTTTGAATGCAAAAGATAGATATGACAGTACTTAGAAAAATCATCAATGAATGTTACAAAATATCTCTTACCACCTCTAGTGGGGGTA
Source organism: Camellia japonica (assembly GCA_030407325.1). Lineage (NCBI taxonomy): Eukaryota > Viridiplantae > Streptophyta > Magnoliopsida > Ericales > Theaceae > Camellia > Camellia japonica. The sequence goes on from JAPPVO010000036.1 coordinate 178,518,658, forward strand.
CTAGGCATGTCACATACATCACTATGCACAAGTTCAAGTAGGGATGTGATTTTATCTACTTTACGAAATGGAATGCGAGTAATTTTAGATTGCACACAAAATTTGCATTTTTCAAACATATCAATGTCATACTTAGGAATTAAATCTAAATTAACCATATCATGCATTTTCCTGGTATTAGCATGACCTAAACGAGCATGCCATAAAGAAAGAGAATCAACAATATAAGCAGAAATAGATGTATTATTGATAACATTAAGTTTGAATATTTCTTGATACATGTAGCCTTTCCCAACAAAAATCCCATCCTTAGACAAGACAAATTTGTCTGACTCAAATACTAACTTGAAACCACGCTTATTAAGCAGGCTTCCAGATACAAGGTTTTTCCTGACATCAGGTACATGATAAACATCATTAAGACTTAAGACTTTTCCAAATGTGAACTCTAAATCCACCATCCCTTCGCCTTTGATAACAATAGTTGAAGAGTTGCCCATGTAGAGAATTGTTCCATCACTCACTTGTTTATAAGTAGTGAAACGACTCTTGTCGTTGTAGACATGCCTTGTTGCTCCTGAGTCAATCCACCAGTCACCAGCATCTTTGAGCATGTTCACCTCGGATATAACAGTCACGAACTTGTTCTTGGCATTTGATGCTTCTGGTTTCTTCTTGTATGACCGACATTCATTTTTGAAGTGCCCTAGATTGCCACAGTGCCAGCAAGCGCCTTTCAGCTTCTAAGGATCTTTCTTGGGGTTCACGCTTACGCTTCTTTTTGTTAAACCTCTTGCCATCATCCACCATGTGATCTTGGAGGTCTAAGCCAATTGGTTATCTTTACCTTCAAGAAGCCTTGACTCTTCCTCAACTCGAAGGTGTTGAGCCAATTCCTCTAAAGTAAGATCTTCCTTTTTGTTTTTCAGAACTTTTTTAAAATCCTTTCAAAAAGATGGTAGTTTCTCTATTATAGATGAAACTACAATAGATTCATCCATGTTCATATTCTTTTGTCAAAACTGACTCAAAATATGTTGGATCTCATGGAATTGTTCAATAATGGGCTTTGTATCAATCATAGTAAAACGTATAAAATTACTAATAAGAAATTTCTTACTGGTGGCATCCTCGGTGAGGTACTTTGACTGTAATATGTTCCATAGTTGCTTTGCCATTTCCAGATGTTGATACACATTGAACAAAGAATCTAATAGCGCATTCAGAATGTGTCCTCGGCAAATGTAGTCGTCATTCTCCCATTTGGTTTTGGTATGAGTTAGCTCCATAGTCTCGTCTTCTTGCTCCACCGGATAGGGGGTAGTTAGCACATAGACCACTTTGAGAGTGGTGAGCAAAATGTGCATCTTCTTTTGCCAAAGTCAGAAATTTCCTCCATCAAAACGGTCAAGCTTCATGAAATCTTGAGTCATTTTCTGAATAGACATCGCCATATCTAAATATTGTCTTTAGATTGTTGGAACAATTCGTCTTGAATTTTTCAATTGGTGGTCTTCGGGTCTTCAAAACTTGGCGATGAACTTGTCTATATAGAATAGAAATTTTATGCTTCAAGTCGCGTTACTAAGTCGCTTTCCTAAAGACAATATTTGCACCCAACAAAAGGTGTGCAGGGGGTTACAGCAAATTTGCCTCCTGGATACAATGACGCCTGATCTAAAGATCAAGTCTATCGGCGTCTGCACTGATGACAGTAGATCAGAGTACTCTTGGTATAATCAAGAAAAACTAAGACACATATAATTAAATCTGCAGAACTTGATTACCAGTAGGAAAAGCAGAAATTGCTTAAAGAAACTCTTGATCGAAAACTCAAAATCAATAGGGAGAGAGAGAGAATTGCAGGAATGCTTCTGATTTTTTTTGAATGGAATGAAATGGCTGATTTCGCAGCCTATTTATAGGCCTTGTTGGATTTGATCGAATGGTCATGTCCCTTGATCGCATACGATCGGGTGTCATCTCATCCGTACGATCGCGTGCATCTCCAATCAATGGTTATGATCAATCCACTCCAAATCGGACACACAATCGTTTGATCGGTTGGTTGACTCATCGCCAACGGACGCTGCATCATTGCCACATAGAGCTGACTGTATTCCACGTCATCACTCCAACCTGCCCGATGCAAATAGGAAAGCGCCCTCATGGCGTCGATGCTAAGTGCAAAGTACGCTATCAAACGCCACACAACCCACTGCCCACGCCACGCTCGTGTGAGCGTGTATGTGTGCGGATGGTGCAAAGCACCATCCTTGCAGTGTGGGTGCATGCACACTGGCTTTCACCTTAGAATTCTATATTCAAAGGAATATGTAGCACTTTATTAAGTGCTCCATGTTTTCCTCTCGTTCCGATGTGGGACCAAGTCCCCAAGTTTATTTCAAGCTTTCCAAAGAAAAACAAGAAAGGTTTTGAAAACACCCAAAAATTAAACTACACATTTTAAAAACCATTTCGAAAATTCCCCAACATGGAGTACCACCCACCACCACCACCGTCGCCTCAGTGACACCATACTCTTCTTTGCTTTGTTCTTCCAAGCTATGCTATCACTATTCTCCACACTATGGATATTTTCCCTTTCTCTTTCTTTTGTTTGATTTATTTTCTGTCGAGTTTGTATATATATATATATATATATATTTGCTTAACTCTCCTCACTCTGGACCTCCTATCTTCTTGTATATATATTTTCTCATGTGGTATATCAGGTCTTCCATTGCAGGTCATTGTGCTCCACTGTTGGGGGTGTTTCTCTCATCTGCTCTTCTCTTACTTCTGACTGCTTTGGTGCTCTTCTCTCCCTCTCTTGGTCGCTTAATTTCTTTGTTATTTGCCAGTGAGGGCATTGCTATGTTTATTTGGGGACGGAGGCATAAAGGGGAGGGGGGGAATGTTGACCTTGTTGTCATATATTTGCACTTAGGCTTGGTCAATGGGATTTATGCTTATTATAGAGTTCGTATGTGAATATGGTTGTACTACACTCTTTACCGTTTTGACCATCTTAGTTTGCTTAGGTCTTCGATTGATGGTGCATGAGTTAGATATTTTGGGGTTATTCATTGCATGAGGATTGTTAGTATGACCAGTCACTTTGTGCACTTACATGCGCACATTTGGTTGTGGTAGTTGAAGCCTATATTTCCAATCATGTGTTGTTTCCAATTACTTATGATTACTTAGGTTTTGAGAGATTAACATGGGTTCTTGTATTAAAAAATAATAAAATAAAATAAAATAAAATAAAAAATTGACTAGTTTGGGTTTGTAGCATTTTTAACTTGAGTTATTAAGCTTGTTGGGGTGTCTCTACACCTAGTGCCCTAAGTCCATCTGGATTGGGAGTCATTGGCCTAACACTTGCTACAAGGGTTAATTAGAAAACTTAAGGGCCCTAGATATTGCACAATGTATTTTAACTCGAGTTATTAAGCCTGTTGGGGTGTCTCTACACCTAGTGCTCTAAATCCGTCTAGATTGGGAGTCATTGGCCTAAAGCTTGTTACATGAGTTAGTTAGAAAACTTAAAAGATCCATTCATTAAGGGAAAAAAGAAAAGAAAAGAAAGAATTTGGGACCCATGTTTGATTTCAAAGATTCAAGACACTTAATTTGTTGGAAGTTAGTACATAAGTAAGAGATGTTGCCTTTCACTCCACACCAAATCTCACTTTACATGAAAGCAACATGTGATACATTCCATCCGATTGTGATTCGATGCTGTTTGTTTGCATATTTATGGGCTCATGAATAGTTTGAAGATCCATCTGACTTGCTTGCTTGAAATTGAGCATAAGTGAGAGGGGCTGGTTTTGATGAAGAGGGGCTGGTGCCAAGTATTTGTGTATGAACCTATGCTAAATTTCAATTCGTTCAATCAAGTATGATGTTTGTGGGTACCATCTCTAGAAACCCTCATGAGACTTCACTCATCCACTTGGGCAACCTTGTAGTTTAAAAGACTTGTTACATATACTAAATGTAATCATGATCCCTACGAAAGTGGCTTAGATAGGTTTTGTTTTATTTTGTTTTGTGTTACTCGAAGACTAGTGATGTGTAAGTTGGGGGGTGTGATCTAGGCCGAAATGTTACACTTTAAGACTCCCTAGCTTATATTTTTAGTCTTTTAGCTTATGATATTTGATACAATAAAGTGTTTTTCTTCCTCTTTAGGTTAATATCACTCTAGACACAAAAGGATTGGAAAAAGAGTGAAAATCCATGATTGCGTAGATTCGCTCAAGCGGAATTCACAATCCACATGAGCGGATTTTCTTGAACCAAGTTTCGCCTCTGGGTTGATCTGCTTGAGCAGAATATTTAAACCGCATGAGTGGATTTGCCTCGTTTGCATGCACGCGTTTTTTACTCAAAATTGATTGGAGGTGATAAAAAGAGATTTTGGGCACTTGTTTTTGGATCCAAAACCCTAGAGAAGTCTGCTAGAAGCTAGAGAACAAGAACAATCATTAATCCATGGCGTTCTCTTCAACCTTCAAAGTGTTCAATCTCTCCATGAGTATCTAAGCTTTTTTCTTAGGATCGAGATGAAACTCTAATAAAGTATCATGTAATTTTGTATTTTAATTCTAGTTTTTCTTTGAAATTGGATAATCATTGTATGATCGCTTTTAGATCTTTTATTCAAACAATCTTTTCATTCGATTTATGTATTCGATTTCTGTGATTGAGAATGCATGATCATACAATTGTTTTAATTTTTTGTATATACAAATCGTGAGACAAGTCATGCTTAGGAAAGACGAGTTGTGCCGTAACTCTAGTTTAGTGTGGACGATTCGTGCCTATGCTTTGAATATGCTCATCCTCTTGGCGATGTTATCGCTGGTTGTAGCTAAGATACATCATTATTATCCACGCCATTGATTTACTAGAATTGGGTGTTTAAATTACGTGATATGCGATTAGTAGTGGATTCGAGATCCTAAGTCTCTCTTCCAATTCGAAACAACTCTTTTTATTTGTAATTAATTTAGTTTTAATTTGAATTCTCATTAGTAAAAATCAATCATCTTCTCTTTTTCAAATTAATTTAGAAATTGCCAATCGAATTGATACAACTTAGCTCAAAGTCCTCGTGGTTCGATACCTGGACAATCCACTGTTCTACTGAATTAGTATTTTATTTAGTTCTTTATTTTTGATTGAAAAATGACCGATCAAGCAAGTCCATCTTCCTCACTATCCCTTCCAAACTCTTTATTAGATGGTTGGTCATAAATAAGAATGTCATCATTGCAATCTTGCTCCACTACTTTCTCAATAAGAAGCGCTTTGCTCTGGTTATTGCCCAAAGTCTTGCGACAATCCAAAGAACTATAACCCAATTCTCTATACTTTAAAGAACTTAAAACCACCACTTTGGGGTGAATTTCGGCTTCCGAAACACCATTAGTGTGTTGAGTTTTCATTGGGGCAGACCTATCCACACTCTTCGATGAAGGACTAAGGACTAGCCTTGGAAGCATGTAGTGGATTAGCCCAACCTAAAACCACCTTGGAAACGTCTTTGAAGGTGCTGTCTTGTCCTATAAACACCTTGGCTTTGTTGCTTCTCAACTGTCAAAGCTCTATTGTAAGGCTCGAAGATAGACCACAGAGTGTGTAGAACATGCACATCTTGAATATAAGGCTCCAAGTTGCTAATAGATCTTGCAGCTATTTGTTCCTCACTCTTGTTGTGGTCAACTCGAACAAGAAGTTGGTAGAATGTTTCTGTGTACTCCTCAAGGCTCCATGTTGCTTGAGGTTATATAAGTTCTTGTACAAGATTTGCAAGTAATTGAAAGGCAAGAATTGCTTCTTCTTGAGTTTCTTCATTTCTCCCTCCGAGATCTTGCCTTTGCCATGGCATTGCTCCCATCAAGCATAAGCTCTTCCCTTGAGACGAATTGTCACTAACTTCACCTTCTCATTAGAAACATCGACATACTGAAAAACGTGCTTAATAGTTTTGAGCCAGTAAACAAACTAATCCAAATTGAGACTTCCATGTAATTTAGGAAGCTCAATCTTAATGTTGATCTCCATTTGTATTTGAAACATTCTGAATTAGCTTGGCAACGTTGTGGACCACCAAGAGAATTCTCAAAAGAACAGTGAGTATCCTTGGTATATTTGGAAGCATCACTATCATCGGTAGGAGCTTACAAACGTTGCACCTAAGAAGCATGACATGGATACGGATACGGACACGGACACAGACACGGTGATTTGTAAAAAATGGGGACATGGACACTGACAAAATTAACAAAAACTAACACTAATTCGATATAAAAAAACCCTACTCTTAAGTTAACTTTTATCGTTTATTATTATTTTCTTTATGAAAGATCTATTAATTATTTAAGTATAAGCACAAAGTAATAAACATGCAACATCCATCAAAACCACTAAAGAAGATAAGACAAAAACTAACTAGCGTGTCCCTAGAAAACAAAATTAATCAAATAAAGGGACATACATGTCTGACACTGCTACGACCCTATTTTGAGTGTCAGTGCTTCAAAGAGTTGCACCATTTCGGTCAACATGGCAATTCGCCTTCTCAACTTGGCAATTTCATCTCTTTGATATGAATTCCCATTGTTCCTCCCAATCTCTGCTTCTCCCAAATTTGTAGCAAAACCTCTACCTACCTCCCCTTCTTCCCCTACCTCGTTGAGCCATGAATTCTTGATATTGGAAAACAAATGTATATTCAACTTGGACTGAGACAAGCAACACTACACTTAAGGCTGTGAAAAAAACACTGGTCCAGGCAAATTTGCATTGTTTGGTTTACACTTTTTTTTGAAAATTGAGTTTTTTGTGAATTTTTAAAAATATTTTATGCAATGTTTTTATTTTTTTGACACGTCTAATCTAAATACACTTAAAAAGTAGAATGTTTGTGAAAAAAGAATTAAAAAAATTCACAAAATACAAAAAAATATAACAAAATACAAAAATTCAGTACATTTTCGTATTTTGTTGTATTCAATGAATTTTTTAAAGATTTTTGTACAAATTTTATCCTTTTTAAAAATATCAAGATTAATTGGATCCAAAAAGTTTAAAAAAAAAAAAAAAAAATTAAAAAAATCAGTAAAAATAGAAAAAATAAGAACTGAAAACTCATAGAACTGTTTCTGAAAAATCCAAACCAAACAGTGAACAAAGCAATTTCAGTCGTGGAGACACAAACAACAACAGGACACACAGCAATTCAGACAATCACCAACATAGGTCTGAAATCATGATTCAATACAAAATCAGACTCCTAATCGATCACCAGGTCAATTGTGCAATCCGTAACTTTGTAGCTAGGACGAAATTGAGCTGCGAGGCCATACCTAGATCAGAATCAAGATCAAAATTTGTTTCTCAAAACAGAGACGACGTTGAAGTCAAACTTGATTCATGAAGTCTAATCTAGATTGCAATCAGTTCGGGAACTCAAATCAAGGTTGAATCCATGTGAAGTCAAATTGAAATCAGAAAAGGAATCGCTATTGCGAACTCAGATCAAGGTTGAATCAATGTGAAGTCAGATAGAAATAAGAAAAAAGGAATTGTGAGGTCGAACTCGACAGATTCTCGTTGCAATATGAGAATCACAACAACGAAGTCGATTCATAAATCATGAATGTGAATCAAAGCCCGGAATCAGATTGCAAAGTCTACTCACAGACCAAAATCAAATTGCGAAATCAAATATGAGATCAAAACTAGAAATTGAAGTCCAATCTCTGATGAATCGCAAAGCACTGAGAAGTTGTAAGTCTTGCTTGCGCAAAGTGGCTCAACTAAAGGCTTGAACCACTATAATCAACTGATCAACTCTTCGACACTAGGCTAGGGCTTCAAAACAGTATTCAAGTTTCACGAGGAAGTGATATGAAAATCAAATGCCGAATTAGGGTTGAAATCTAGTTCTCACAATTGAAACAGATAAATCCTTCTCAATTCATGCGATCAATATGTAGGATAAAAACAAAGGAATGAGCCTTTGGCTCTGATAGCAAATGATTTTTCAAAGGATCAAAGAGAAAATTTCCAATGAACAAAGGGCTCAAGATTTGAAAATATAATTAATTGATCAACAGTTAATTAGGAGGCATCATTAGTGGGAAACAAGGAAAGAGTGAGGAGAGAGAGATCACATGAGTCATATGCTAGTGATGTGTTGAAAAAACAAATGAATTTGGTGTATTTGGTTACAAGAAAAGAATAATATAGAATTTAATTGGTGATTGTTTGTTCACAAATTTGGTGATAGAAATTTGATTTTGTGAAGGGCAAAAGGGTAATTGCACATTTACAGTTAATTTTCATCACTCGACAACTCTAATAGGGGAAGACAACACAATTTTAGAAACCACAAGAGAGGTGTGTAACGGAAATTCTATTCACTCCACAGAAAATCTCAATACACACTATTTGTATCCAAACAAATATTTTTTTGTTTGGAAGTTTACATCTGAACAACATAAATTGTGTGTATTAAGATTTTTGTAATGTGCGAATAGAATTATCCTCCCTATAATTGTTAGAAACCTTAAAGGAGTTCTTTGTCATGAAACATGAGCATACATGAAATAGGTCTAGTTACAACATATATATTGAGGATCAATTTTTGTATGTCAAAGGCGGCAACTCAAATTTCAAAAGAAGATCCAAGGGGGAATGATTTAATAAGATTCAGACATATAGAAACACAGACACAGTAATTTGACAAGTGTAGACCTGGGTCAAGGGTTTATTAAAATATACTTACTTTATTCAAATTCTTTTGATACTAGTGCCACTTACTGGCCACAAGCTAAAATCTTATGTAAATAGACTTGTAATAGAGGGCTTGCATTTTCTGTTTGAAAGAAAATAAAATTGAGATTTAATCCTTTAGTTCCCATTTCTTTTTCTGAAGTTTTTCCAAGAGCCTGTAGCTTGTGGACTCAATCGAGTAGATTCATTTTCTTTCGTTTTGGCCTTGCTCTGAGTTTAATTAGGTTCAAATTTGATTGTAGTAACTGAAGTCTTCAGCCGGCAACTTTAGTTATAGATGCACAATATCTAATCAATTGCATTTCAAATTTTGTTGAAAACTACTTTCAAGGACTATCAAACCTAGTCATATTCATATTCTACAAGACAATTCTTAGCCCAAACTCACAAAGCAAGCTTAAACCCAATTCTCAAGGCATACCATATAGTCAAGATTTTTTATAGTGCTTGACTGATCTACACGTTTACTCTCTTCAACATCACCATCCGTCTATGCAAAAAGAAGTTTACCTGCACAACGATTTTGATCACTACTCAAAAAAGTATCAATCCTGCAAAGGAAAAGTCAAAAGTGCAACTTCCTTTAAAATAACATCATCGGGGGAAAAAAAAATGTATATTAGATTGGAACTAGAAAGTTAACTATTGCATATGAGGTGAGGGATGTCTAAAATATCGTGCATTCTATATTAGCTAAAGCCTCAAAGTTCTAGGGAAATTAGTCTATAAGAGCATCTCCAACGCTTCACTTTTTTTTTCATTAAATCTGAGTTGAAAAAATGACTTTTCACCAAATCTGATACTGAGTGCTCCAACCCTTCATTTTCATAAAATTTTCATCCGGGACAACCGGGTGGTCGACCGGCCGGTTGACCGGTTAGGCCAAATTTTTTTTTTTTTTTTTTTGAATTTTCTGAACTTTTTTTGAACCTTTTGAACTTTTTTCGGGACAACCGGGTGGTCGACCGGTTAGGCAAATTTTTTTTTTTTACGGTTTGAACTTGAACTGTTTGAACCATTCACTGGTTGACCGGTTGGTCAACCGGCCGGGCAACCGGTTGGTCAACCGGCTCCTCTTTCCAACGGTCAGGAACAGTGTTTTGATGAATTCAGTATTCTCTCGCTGATTTGATGAATTGTTTGATGAATTGTGGATTTGATATCAGTTCTGATGAATCGTTGGAGTGATGAACAGTACCTTTTTCATCAAAATTTAAATTTGATATCCATTCTGATACACCGTTGGAGATGGTCTAAGTACAAACAAATATCATCTTGCCAATCCTTTATAAGTGGTTCAACAATGTGTTTGGAATAAAAAAATATAACAAAATAAAAGCATAGCATTTCTTATGTACAATGCTATAAAAATAGCAAGATCCAACGAATGCCAAAAGCTTGATAACCAAACTAAGGCTTGTGTTCCACTCAAGAGGAATCAGCTAAATGAATCATTTTTTGCCGTTCTGCTTTGTCATTTAAATTAAATAAATAAATTCAAATTTTTTTTTTCCGAAATAGGTAAATTGGTATATATATATATATATATTTTACTATCGCATCTTATGTCAGTTTAGATCTTCCTCCCTCAACATTTTCATTTATGGTGATTATATCATTCTTCCTCACGGTTGCATCTATAGGTCTTTGTTGTATATGACCAAATCATGTTAATTTATTTTTTCTCAATTTATCTTCAATTGGTTCTAGTCCTTCCATTTCATGAATTTATTAATTTCTAATTCTATCTTTCCTCGTCTTTAACACACATCCATCTAAGCATGCATTCTCATCTAAGCTACACTCATTTTTTGAATATATTATTTCTTAGTTGCCTAACACTCTATCCCATAAAGCATCGCTGGCTTTATAATTGTTCTATAATATTTTCCTTTTAATTTTGTAAGTATTCATTGATCACATAACACGCCAGATACACTCCTCCACTTGAGTCAATCTACTTCGTTTCTACGGATCACATCATCTCCAACCTTACCATCCTTACTAATAATCTAACCTAGGTAACGGAAGTGTTCACTATTTGTTTTCTCATAGTTTTCAATCTTCACTTCTCCGTTATTTCTACTCTACAATTACATTCCACATATTTAGTTTTATTTATACTAATTTTAAAGCCTTTTGGTTCGAGTACTTCTCTCTTCATTTCTAATTTAATGTTAATTTCTTCCTTAGTTCATCTATTATAAAACATCATCTGTGAACAACATATACACCATGAGACATCATCCTAAATGTGTTTAGATAAATCCGTGACTAAGACAAATAAGTAAGGACTCAAACACAACCCTTGATGTAACCCTACAAAGATTGAGAATTCACTAATTTCTTTTGCAGGTGATCTAATAGTAGTTACAACTCCATCATACATATTTTTTATCGCATTAATATCCCCTTTGGTCATACATTTTTTCTCCAACACACACCATATTACATCTCTAGCCATCATATCATAACATTTTTCTAAATCTACTGTCTCTATAATTTTTAATTAATCTTCTTAGTAAATATATTGTTTCACAAATTGATCTACCAGGTGTAAATCTAATCTAATGCTTTGACACTATTGTTATACGATAATCCTTAAGCGATGCTCAACCACTTTGTCTCATAATTTCATTGTATGACTTATTAATTTAATACTTCAATAGATGTTGAAAATTTGAATATCACCTTATTTTTGTATATAGTAGTAAAATATTTTTTCTCAACTTGTCAAGCATTTCCCTATTCATTAGACTCTTATTAATTTAATTTAATTTAATTTATTCTTTTAACTACAATACCCCCACTTTACATAAGCATTTCCTAGCCTAAATAGGGATATGATCGGGTCTTAATGCTAATGATTCTAGGGAAACCACTAAGCCCAAAGGAATGTCCTTTTAAAATAACTTATATATAAATAAAAAAAAGTACAGGAAATACCAACTAAATCTTTCTAGTCAATTTAACATAAAAGATGACACATTAAAAAAAAATGCACAAGAAAAGAGGCACTCAACTATCTGATATAATGAATATTTTATATTTTTCTTCTTTGAAAATTTACACATATTTATCCAAGAATCAATTATCATCAAATAACTAAATAAATGACATCATTTTGATCATAGCCTATCTAGCTATGACCACCTGCTTGAAATATACGAGAAATTTGGGACGTAAGAAGGTGATTTTGACAGTGACTTAGATTGATATTATCATGCTAATAATAATACCAAGAGGAAGCACAAGAAGCACCAATCGAGATCTTCAATGCCTCTCCTGAACCGCTTTGTCTCTCACCCCAATGTTTTAAAAGGCTTTAGGCGCACCGAGGCGATAAAGTCTCCTATAGCCTCAGTGTGAGGCACAAGGCGAGGCGTAAGTAGTAGAAGAGAAACAAAATTATGAAATAGGCAAACTTTTCAACATAACAAATATATATAGAATTCCAAAAATCATAAAGCAAGCTTCACAAGCATAACAGAGAAAAGAAAAAAAAAAGAGATGACCCAGCGAAGAAGCAGAAGAAGAAAAGAAGAAGAGAAAAATAAATAAGAAAAGAAGAAAAATAAGAAAAGAAAAAACAGAGGCAGACCCATAAAGAGAACCCATCGAAGAAGAGAAGAAGAAAATAAGAAAAGAAGAGAAGAAAAATAACGGAAGAAAAAACAGAGACAGAGAGATAACCCAACCAAGAGAACCCATCGAAGAAGAGAAGAAGAGAAAGAGAACCACCAAAGAGAAGAGAAGAAGCTGAAGAAGAAGCCGAAGTTGTGTCGTCTTCTCAATTTTTGATCGCTTTTTTTGATCTTCTCCAGTTAGGGTTTTTTTTTTTAATTACTTTATGCTCTCTTTCGATCATGTTTGGTCATTTTATATTGAAGAATTTTGATTCTCTATGGGTATGCCTACAAAAAAAGCACTTAATCAATAGTTAGAGTAGAAAAATAGGTAAAACCCATGAAGCCCGGGCCTCGTGCCTCGAAAAAAAGCCCTCGCCTTAGCGCCTAAGCTACGCCTTATGTATTACGCCTCGCCTCGATCTGTTTGAAGCGCAAGGCTGCGCCTCACTCTAAAACACTGTCTTACCCGGACATTCCCATTGTCCCTGATGTCTATGGCATGTGGTTTCATTGCCTAGTGATCCTTTGACTGCCGGTCTAAGTACTACCCACAGTTCCAATCTGATTAAGAACACCTAGTGTGTTGATAATTTCTTAGTACATGTGTTCTAGACCCACTTGGGGAGGTGAAGACAAAAATGACTATTACATACATGATGGTGCGTTGATAATATTTTAGTACATGTTTTCTAAGGCATTAAGTTCAACAGACCTCTAAATGGCAAGAAGTTTGATTTGTACAAAATCTTCAAATAATATTCTTGTTCTTGAACATCCCAATCTTAGATGAGAAACAGGGAGATGAATTAAAGATGGAACATAATCAGTTCCCATAATTTTATATTGGCAATAAAATTGTTTGCAGACTAAACTAATCCCAAACTAAGGCAATTTATAGGTGTTTCATGCCACTATTTCAGCTATGATTCATACCCCCTTAAAAGTCTGTAATAACCCTCGCCACTGATCACTGATAAACTACTGATTACCGTTAAACTGAGACTGATTATGACAAGTAATTGAACTGATTAAAATACTGGACTGACTGACTGAAATCTGAAACTGATTGACTGACTGTATCTGTTTAAATGCATTTCTATCTGTTGCCTGTTTAATTATCAGTTCGTGTCTTTATGTTTAAACTGCAAATTGAAGGCCTTATCGACGGCCGAACCGGAAATCGACTAATGTTTTATGATCATCATAATTTATGTGATTTTATGGTATATTTATTTAAAAACTGATTTGGTATGATTAAATTAGATTAATAGTGATGAAACACAAGATTTGGACTTATTTACCAAACTAACCCTTAGTGGGCTACTACCCTAGACATATTGAGACTTGTATACACTTAGACCCACTTTTGCTCAGCCTTTCTTCCTTGCTATAGCCGAGTGAGAGGAGAGTAAGAGAGAGAGAGAATTTGATTCATCTTGTTTTGCTTGAAGATTGAGAAGTTTGGAGGAGTTTGTGATCAATTGAGCTCCTAGACCTTTAATTCAAGACTTAGGTAAGGAGACTCAACCCCTCATTGTTGTCTTTAAGTTGATTCTTGCATGATTCATGTCACATTGTAGAGCTAAGTCATGGTTTAGTCCTAAAATGTTGAATTGAAGCTTAATTGTTGCATGCATGTACATATATTGAAGTTTTGAGGTTATAGTTCATGATTCCTTACATGCATGTCCATATTTTGAGAGTAGACCATGATTTCATCTTGTTTTGCAAAGAATTGGCTCACTAGAGCATGTTTTAAAGCTTTGAAATGATTTGAGCTCATGCATGTCATGTTTGTAGCATGTTCATGAAAATTGGTTTGAAATTGAGTTTGAATTAAACACCCTTGGGCTTTGATTTATCAAATTGAGTTTTGAAACATGCTATTCTATGTGTTTACAAATGTTTTCCAGGAAATTAGCCCAAGAGGATTGATTTTGATACATTGGAACTTGATTTGAGCTTGGAAGTTCGAATCTGGAAATTCCAGATTTTGAACTCCCGCTCGAGCGGGGAAAGTGGCGCTCGAGCGGGAAATTCGTGTTCCCAGTACTTTGCACTGTTTTGAAGTCCGCTGAGCGGAAGAATTGACGCTCGAGCGGGACCTTGTTTCTTATGCTCGAGCGGGTGTCGAGCGCCCATCGAGCGTGATTTTCGAGCATCCAGTACTTTTGCCATGTTTTGCAGTCCGCTCGAGCGTGGGAAGTAACGCTCGAGCGGAAACCTTTGTCTGCATGTCCGCTCGAGCGGGGAAACCTACGCTCGAGCGGGACCTCTGTTTTCTGAAAATTCTGAAAATGCTTTTAAAGTGCATCTTTGCATCCTCATTCCATCCTAGGCATTCTTAGGCCTAGTTTAAGGCATCTTAATGAGGATATAGATGTAGAACACACCGAGGCAATTAGGGATTAAGTTATTATCTTTCCCAAATGTGTAGCTTAGTGTGTGTTCGTTCTGTAAACTGTGTAGGGTTGGCGACTGGAAACGCGCTCTAGCTTTACTGTAGCCCAGAACTCTGTGAGTAACAATTGTGTAAAGATATGTTCAACTGAGAATGTTTCCTGACTGTTTAACTGAACTGTTTTCTGAACTGATACTGTTAATTGAATGAATGTATGTCCTATATTCCGAACTGTATTGTGGTATCCTTAGCAACTACTGTTTACTGTTACCGTTACAGAGATCTCTGTCGGTTCCCTTGTTGGAACCACTACTGTTTACTGATTGATGGCCATCATTGACTGTTCGGTCTTTTAAGACCTACTGTTTACTGTACTGTTATGCTAATGGATATACCACATATGACTGTACTGACTGAACGACTGAAATACTGGTTTAATGAACTGTTTTAATTACTGTAAGGACATTCATTCTAAACCTCTTTACGCATTATGTTATTCACTGGGCTTTAGCTCACTGTTTATATATATATGTAGGTGTTCAGCCACCAGACCGGAGCTAGAAGCGTGGGGTAGACTCCCCTTTTGGTCAAGCCAACCACTGTGCCTCACTACGAGCTTCCAAGCCTGCCAAGCTGTGGTTAGGGGTGTTTTTACTTCCCCCGTCTGTCTCTGTATCTGTTTGGCATAACTGTATAGACTGAATGTTTTTGTACTGTACTGTTTAATAGGGATTAGGTCCCTGAACTGAATGATCGTATATATGTACATACCGTTTTGTCACTGACTGCATATATGTATGAAAAGTCTTTTTGCATACAGACTGCCACAGCTCATTGGACATTGTTTGTTTACTGTTTTGACTTCCGCCATGCCCCTGTACTCTGTTTTACTGTATTACTGTTAAGAAGGCCTTCGGTGATCTCGGATTACTGGCCGGTTACGGTGCTAAACCCATAGGGGCGGGTTTGGGTCGTGACAGAGTGGTATTAGAGCGATACTTACCACGAGTTATACCGCACACACGTGTCCAAATGAGCTATAGGGTGTCCTATAAAAGTGATTAGGGCATTGCATAAGCATGATAAGTGTCCGGCTATGACATGACTGAATATATGCTAACGTGATAAACTGTTAAGTATGCAACTGCTTATGTTGATAATTGCTATAACTGCTTATTGTGAAATGGATAATACAAGAACTGCAAATGAATCTGAGTCCTCATCCTCTGAGGCAAGAATGGCAAGACTGGAAAGAATGATGGAATTAATAACTGAAAGATTAGATCAACAACAGAACCGACAGCCCCCAGAACCGACAGCCCCCACCTCCTCTTCCGGTACAGCCGGAACAGAATGTCAATGTTAATGATGAGGACGTAATTGCTCTTACCGAGAAGTTCAGCAAAATGAAACCGCCATCCTTTCAGGGAGGCCTTGAACCGCTAAAAGCTGAAGCATGGGTTTTAGAGACTGAGAAATTGTTTGAGGTGTTTCCGTGCTCGGAGGCACATAAAGTACTGTTGGCCACCTTTACTCTGCAAGAAGAAGCTAGAAGGTGGTGGATGCTTATCCGTGATGACAACACTGTAATGACTTGGGCTCAATTCAAAGTAGCCTTCTTTGAAAAGTACTTCCCTCAGTGTGTCAGGGACAGACAGGTGACTGAATTTGAACAGCTAAGACAGGGCACAATGTCTGTTGCTGAATATGAAACAAAGTTCACTGGGCTTGCCAGATATGCACCACATATGGTGGACACTGATTACAAGAAGGCCAGAAGGTTTGAAGGCAGCCTGAATGTTGCAATACTGGATATAATAAATGTTCTGAAATTACCGACTTATGTGAATGTTCTTGACCGAGCCTTGATGGCTGAAGCGAACATCGAGGCACTGAAAACTGAAACACCAGCGTCTGAATGGCGTGGTAAAAGGCAGAATTTTAAATTCAAGAAAGGCAGGCATAACGCATTGAACAAGAAACAGAATACGAGGTTAACAACTAGCCCCAGCCAAGGGAGTGGTTCCATACTGTCGTGTTCCGAATGTGGTAAGAATCATAAGGGAGTTTGTTATAAACTATCTGGTGCTTGTTACAGGTGTGGCAAGGCGGGCCACATGGTGAAAGATTGCCCTTCCACTGCTCGGGGCGATAGTAAAGCTGCAGGCAGCGCCGCAGCATCAACTGTTGCACCAAAACCGAACCCCAAAGCTACCGGGAAAGAGCCTATGAGGCAGGGCCGAGTATTCGCCCTAGTACCGGGAGATGTACAAAATGCTGAGACCGTTGTGTCGGTATCCTCTCTATTTGTACTCAAAATGCATATGTACTGATTGATTCGGGGTCTACACATTCTTATGTATCGCATGCTTTCTCGCGAAAATTGAATAGACCCTTAGAACCTATGAATTATCTGTTAGCTGTATCATCACCCGTTGGGGGATTGTAATAACCCGGCCCTCGTCTATGATTCTGGTATACTTTCAGTTTCCTTATTCTGTATATTTATATGCTTATTGTGAATTTCCATGTGGAATTACGGTTAAGTAAGTAAATTCCAAGTTTAAAGATGTTTATCTGTTGAACAAGAAAAGTATCTGTTACATCTAGAATGGTTGAATCAGAAATTGGAAGCCTTAACGGCTTAATTACCTGAAATTGATTATATATCTGCGATCAGCGTAATTTTTAGGTAATATTAAGCATGTTTACGAAATTTCAATTTCGGAATGATTTAACGAATGAATTTTGTCTTATATGCTTTTATGTATATAACTATATCAATCTAAGTTTTCTTAAGTTTGAACCCAAACTTGAAATATCTCCTGGAGAGAAAATATAGAGTGAGAAGAAGAAGAATTGGGGGGAGAAGAAATTCAACAAGAAAGCTTGACAAAATTGAGGAGGGTTGTGAGATTTAATTCAAGGTAAGCTCAATCCAACCTATTTCACCTTCACTTGGACTTAAGGAAGGGTTTATTTCTTATTTTGATAACTTAGGGTTTGTAGTTGTGGATTATGTGTGATTTATGTTTGATTAAAGAGAATATTCTCATCAATTGGTTGTTTTGAGACCTAATCTAAGTGTTATATGAAATTTATACTTCAATCTTTGGTTTTTATGTCAACTCCATGAATGAACATAAGGAACTTGAATTTAAGGATGGAAATTGGAGGAATGGTGACTTAATCAAGCTCTTAGTCATGTTTATTTTATGGTGTTCAAATGATAATTCATGTTATAGTGAAGTTGGGTCAATATATTGCATGAATTTCATCTTGGGTTGCATGTAAATTGAAGTGGTGTAGCTAAATTTTGAGTTGATGTCGAGCTGCCCAAAACAGGGGGTCACCACCGCACGTGCGGAGGTCATGGCCGCACGTGCGGACAAGAAGGAAAAAAATGAAGTTTGGCTACTGCAGTTGGGCCGCTCGAGCGGTGAGGGGGACCGCACGTGCGGTACATGTCCGCACGAGCGGAGGGTACGGCCGCACGTGCGGCCCAGGTCTGAAAACATGATTTCTTCTGTTTTGCATGCTCTACCCTCTGGTATTTTTAGAATATTTTTCTGATGATCTTAAGATGGTTGTAAATTCATTGGAAGTGTAATGACTCCGGAGCTAATTAAACGGGGAAAAAGAAAGAACTAATGTGCAAGTTTTGAATGTGTTCAGGACACACTCCGGGAGGAAGTAACACGACATCTGAACACTGTGAGTAGTAGTACTTCGATGTACCTTCACCCGTTACTAATTATTGTTATTGACGTTATGATCTTCGTCGTACAAAATATGCTAACATGTATGCTATGTATGTTATGTAAGAAACATTGTGAACTCATGGAAACATCAAAGAGGTTATGAGGTTATGTATGCTATGTGAGGAACATTATGAAATTATGAAAACTTGAAAAGAACTTGTGAACTTGTGAATCCAAAGGGCCGAAGGCCGATGTAATAAGTGGTAAATCTATGAAACTTAAAGGCCATTGTGAGGGGTTCACCCCTCAGACCAAGGGCCAAATTGTGAAAGTGTGAACCGACAAGGTCGTCCTACAAAGTTATACAGAATTAGACTACCTACATATGTTCATCCTTGAAGAACGAATTCCAAGTAAATATAAGAATAGCTATGTGTATCCATATGAATTAGAAGATATTCAAAATCTACGACATAAGTGCATGCTTAACATTATTGTATAACCCTCATGAGAATGTAAAGTATATCCTCATTGTTAAGTGTATGAGAATGACATGATACAACAAGAAATGCTTTAGTTATGATATGTTACATTTGAATTAATGAATGATGTTCAAGTATGTTTCAGGCATGTTTCCAGTATGTTACAAGTTCAAGTATATTCAGGTATGTTTCAAGTATATGTTACAAGTTTAAATATGTTACAAGCTTATGTATGTTACAAGCTTATGTATGTTACAAGTTGAAGTCTGTTACCAGTTCACGTATGTTACAAGTTCAATATGTTACAAGTATATTTCAAGTATGTTTCAGATATATTTAAAGTGTGTTTTAAGTAGATTTCAAGTGTATTTCAAGAATGTTTCACGTTCAAGAATGTTTCGGGTATGTATTAAGTATATGTTGCAAGTTTAAGTATGCTATAATGCCACTTTCAAGGGCTTCATGCCACTTTCAAGGGCTTTAATGCCAATATGTTTTCAAGGGCTTCATGCCACTTTCAAGGGCTTTAATGCCAATATGTTACAAGGGCTTTATGTCAACCTTTCAAGGGCCTTAGTGCCATATGTTACAAGGGCTTTATGCCAACCTTTCAAGGGCCTTAGTGCCATATGTTACAAGGGCTTTACGCCAACCTTTCAAGGGCCTTAGTGCCATATGTTACGAAGGCTTACGCCACAAGTTTCGAGGGCCTCGTGCCATAATGTTTTAAGGGCTTATAACCATTATGTTATGATGTTTATGTTGCAAGATTAAGGGCTTATAACCATTATGTTATGATGTTTATGTTGCAAGATTAAGGGCTTATAACCATTATGTTATGATGTTTATGTTGCAGGATTAAGGACTTATAACCATTACGTTTATGTTGCAGGATTGGGCCTGAGGCCGACATGTACTTAGCGCAGAATCAGACTAACTATGTGAACTCTGCATTTTTATATGCATTGATATGTATTATATCTTAAGTTAAGCATCATTTTATTTATGTATTACTGTTCACTGAGCTCGGCTCACACTCGGTTATGTCTGTCTCTGTAGGTCATCAAACAGGTGGTCAATCCTAGCCAAGACGGCCGCTTTCTTTTGTCAACCCTCTTATATCCAGGCACCGTATAAGCTATTTATTTTATTAAGTTATGAAGATGTCGATTGCTTATGCGTGTCCATCTACGATTGATGTATATAATTTTCATGTTCTTTTTTGTATACGTCCAAGTTTAGGGCTGAGATTGTAAATGTGTATGTGTGTAACCGATGCCTAGGGATATAGTTTTAAACTTTATCTGCCTCGAATGATGTATGTGATGTGTGAGATCCTGGCATGTAGAAATAGCTCAATGGAGTTTGTTTGTTTTTTTTTTTATGTTAGTATTTTATGCTTCCGATATGGCCCCATATGTTATATATACCAGGTTATATGTCCGTTCTGTATAGGTCATGCCCGAACTTTTAGGGGCGGGTTTAGGGCGTGACAGGGATCCATGACTTGTGCATACATGTACCCTGCTTGTGAAATTATTGTTGGAGATGCACATTTGTTCATTGACTTACTGCCACTGAACATTGATCATTTTGATGTAATACTGGGGATGGACTGGTTAACGAAATATCATGCCACCATAGACTGTGTAACGAAACAAGTAGTTTTCCGTCCACCGGGTTTACCTGAATTTGTGTTTAGTGGAAGTGGAGTAGTACCCCCTCCGTATTTGATTTCATCTGTGAAAGCTGTTAAATTGATTAGAAAGGGGTGTAAAGGGTATTTGTGTTCTGTATTGATTGTATCTACTAATGATAATGCTAATGTGAACAGTATTCCCATAGTCAGAGAATTTTCAGATGTTTTTCCAGATAATCTGCCAGGGGATTTGACTGACAAGGAGATTGAATTCACCGTTGATGTGGTTCCGGGTACCCAGCCAGTATCTAAAGCTCCTTACCGAATGGCTCCGACTGAATTGAAAGAATTGAAAGTGCAATTGCAGGAACTGTTAGATAAGAAGTTCATCAGGCCTAGTAGTTCACCGTGGAGCGCACCTGTCTTGTTTGTGAAAAAGAAAGACGGCTCACTGAGACTGTGTATTGACTACCGTGAACTGAACAAGATAACTGTGAAAAATAAATTCCCATTGCCTCGTATTGATGACTTATTTGATCAGTTACAGGGTGCTTAAGTGTTCTCTAAGATTGATCTCAGATCCGGATATCATCAGTTGAAAGTTAAACCAGAAGACATTGATAAAACTGCTTTTTAAACGAGGTATGGACACTACGAATTTTTAGTTATGCCTTTCGGAGTTACCAATGCACCTGCTACATTTATGGACCTCATGAACAGAATCTTTAAACCGTACCTTGATGACTTTATTGTTGTATTCATTGATGACATCCTGATTTATTCGAAGACTAGAGAAGAACATGAACATCATCTGAGACTTGCCCTATAGACCTTAAGAGAACAGAAACTCTATGCTAAACTGTCTAAATGTGAATTTTGGCTTGATCATGTTATATTTTTGGGGCATGTTGTTAGCAAAGATGGAATTTCTGTTGATCCGTAGAAAATTGAAGTTGTAGTAAACTGGCCTAGACCAACAAATGTGGCAGAAGTCCGAAGCTTTTTGGGTTTGGCTGGATATTACAGAAGATTTGTCAAAGATTTCTCCAAAATTGCCTTACCATTGACTCAATTGACTCAGAAGGGGATATCATTTGACTGGACTGACCAAAGGGAATCAGCATTCCAAGAGTTGAAAACTCGCCTAGTGACTGCACCTGTTCTTACCTTACCTTCAGGTATGGATGGTTATACTGTATTTAGTGATGCTTCTTATAAGGGTTTGGGGTGTGTTTTAATGCAGAATGGGAGAGTAATTGCCTATGCTTCCCGACAACTGAGACCGCATGAAAAGAACTACCCGACCCATGACCTGGAACTTGCTGCAGTAGTATTTGCATTGAAAATCTGGCGTCACTACCTATATGGGGCGACATGTGAAGTATATACCGACCACAAGAGTCTGAAATATTTCTTCACACAGAAAGAACTGAACATGAGACAGCAGAGATGGCTAGAACTGATTAAAGATTATGACCTACAGATTCTGTACCATCCGGGAAAAGCCAACACCGTTGCCGATGACTTGAGTCGGAAATCGATTGGAAACTTAGCTTGTTTGCTCACCAGACAGAAAGAGTTGCTTTGTGACCTTGAAAAATCTGAAATTGAAATTGTTTTGAGAGAACAAGGTGGAACAATAGCTGCAATTTCTGCTCAACCGGCACTGATTGAAGAAATTAAAGAGAAACAGCAACATGATGACTTCTTGAGGAAGATCATCGATGAACGAGAATCTAAACCGAAACCGGGTTTCAAATTTGGAAATGATGTACTGAAATTTCAAGAAAGACTGTGTGTACCGAATGATACTGACCTGAAAAGAAGAGTTCTGCAAGAGGGCCACAATTCAAAATTTTCTATTCATCTGGGGAATACGAAAATGTACCAAGACCTGAAACTGAATTTCTGATGGCCGAGAATGAAGAAAGAAATTGCCGAGTTTGTATCGAAATGTCTTCATTGCCAACAAATTAAAGCTAAACATCAACGACCCGCAGGCTTATTGCAGCCCTTACCGATACCGGAGTGGAAATGGGAACATATTACTATGGATTTTATTGGGATTGCCTCGCTCTAGTAAAGGTATGGACTCAATTTGGGTTATTGTTGATAGACTGACTAAATCTGCTCACTTCTTACCTGTTAAGACAATTTATAATGCAGAAAAATTGGCTATACTCTATATTGATGAAATTGTTAGATTGCATGGAGTGCCTGTGTCCATTGTTTCTGACAGGGATTCGAAGTTTACATCGAGGTTTTGGCAAAGCCTACAAATTGCATTAGGTACTGAACTGAGACTGAGTAGTGCCTATCATCCTCAGACAGATGGCCAGTCAGAAAGGACCATCCAGACTCTAGAGGATTTATTGAGAATGTGTGTCCTTGATTTTCAGGGAAACTGGGAAAGCCATTTGCCCTTAGATGAATTCGCCTACAACAACAGCTATCATTCAAGTATTGGTATGGCGCCTTTCGAGGCATTGTATGGCAAAAAATGTAGATCTCCGATCTGCTGGACAGAAGTTGGAGATGGGCATTTGCTTGGGCCCGAGATTGTTTATGAAACGACTGAGAAAGTGAAACTGATACAACAGAGACTGAAAACTGCATAGAGCCGACAGAAAAGTTATGCAGATGTCAGAAGACGAGACAGAGAATATGAAGTGGGTGATCACGTTTTTGTGAAAGTGACACTGATGAAGGGCCAGACTCGTTTTGGAGTCAAAGGCAAGTTAGCGCCGAGATATGTCGGACCGTATGAGATTATCGAGAAAATCAATCCGGTGGCGTATTAAGTTGCGCTTCCTCCTAAAATGGAGCATATGCATAACGTCTTCCACATTTCTATGTTGAGGGATTACCTCCGGGATCTTTTTCATGTGATAGAGCTTACTCGTGTAGTGCTGAGTGATGACTACACTTACGAGGAACGGCCCATACAGATTGTTAACAGACGGATCAAGAAGTTGAGGAACAAAGAAATCCGTTGGTGAAAGTCGACTGGCAAAACCATGGTGGCGTGTATGCTACTTGGGAAAGGGAAGATGACATGGCTAAAAGATATCCTGAACTAGGGGTGGACGCGGGTCGGTTGTGGCCACAGAACCTCCAATCCGTCATCCGTCCGCTAGATTGAGCGGTTTGGCGGTTTGGCGGATGGATGTGAATCGGTTTGGCGGTTTAAAATTTTATAAATTTTCAACATAATTCAACTTGTGCACTTCCTCAAAAAAAAAAAAAAAAAGAAAGAAAGAAAGAAAGTATTACAGTCAATGACTTAAAAAAGTATTACAATCACTGTATGCCTTATCTAAAGAAAGAAAGTTTAAAACTTTAGAATATCACGATCACTGCATGCCTCATCTACATATTACAATCACAGTATGATTCATTCACATAAAGTATTACAATCTGTGATTCTTAAAATATAATAACAATTCAAACCACCAAAACCATGAACAGAGCAGTAGTAGAGATTGTATGTCTCTGTATTGTTACATCTATATATGTTTTTGAAAACAAAAACCAATCAGCATATATCATATTTTCTATTTATTATTTTTAGAGTTAGATTTAAAAACTAAAAAATATAGATAAATAATACGTTTATTTTTTTCAATTCAAAAATATATTCAAGTTGAAAACTTTTTTTCAACAGAATATTCAAACTCTTTTTCAATTGAAAACATAAACATAATATTTAAACAAATTGAAAACACAAAGTCTTATAAATTACTAGGGGTGCTCGCGATTTGGTGGTTTGGCGGTTCGGTTGTGGCCAAAGAAATCTCAAATCCGCCATCCGTCCGCCAAATTGGCGGATTGGAGAAAATCAATCTGCAACCGTCCGCTCGTCATCACGCATCCGTCCAAAATGCAGCGGATCGGTTCGGTTTGGTCGGTTTTGGCGGATCAGTATATCCACTACTCACCCCTATCCTGAACTGTTCCCACTGAATCCTGTTTTCTTCCAGACTGAAGGTAACTCGAGTTTAGAGGACTAAACTCTTTTTAAGGAGGGGAGACTGTAATAACCCTCGCCACTGATCACTGATAAACTACTGATTACCGTTAAACTGAGACTGATTATGACAAGTAATTGAACTGATTAAAATACTGGACTGACTGACTGAAATCTGAAACTGATTGACTGACTGTATCTGTTTAAATGCATTTCTATCTGTTGCCTGTTTAATTATCTGTTCGTGTCTTTATGTTTAAACTGCAAATTGAAGGCCTTATCGACGGCCGAACCGGAAATCGACTAATGTTTTATGATCATCATAATTTATGTGATTTTATGGTATATTTATCCGAAAACTGATTTGGTATGATTAAATTAGATTAATAGTGATGAAACACAAGATTTGGACTTATTTACCAAACTAACCCTTAGTGGGCCACTACCCTAGACATATTGAGACTTGTATACCCTTAGACCCACTTTTGCTCAGCCTTTCTTCCTTGCTATAGCTGAGTGAGAGGAGAGTAAGAGAGAGAGAGAATTTGATTCATCTTGTTTTGCTTGAAGATTGAGAAGTTTGGAGGAGTTTGTGATCAATTGAGCTCCTAGAGCTTTAATTCAAGACTTAGGTAAGGAGACTCAACCCTTCATTGTTGTCTTTAAGTTGATTCTTGCATGATTCATGTCACATTGTAGAGCTAAGTCATGGTTTAGTCCTAAAATGTTGAATTGAAGCTTAATTGTTGCATGCATGTACATATATTGAAGTTTTGAGGTTATAGTTCATGATTCCTCACATGCATGTCCATATTTTGAGAGTAGACCATGATTTCATCTTGTTTTGCAAAGAATTGGCTCACTAGAGCATGTTTTAAAGCTTTGAAATGATTTGAGCTCATGCATGTCATGTTTGTAGCATGTTCATGAAAATTGGTTTGAAATTGAGTTTGAATTAAACACCCTTGGGCTTTGATTTATCAAATTGAGTTTTGAAACATGTTATTCTATGTGTTTACAAATGTTTTCCAGGAAATTAGCGCAAGAGGATTGATTTTGATACATTGGAACTTGATTTGAGCTTGGAAGTTCGAATCTGGAAATTCCAGATTTTGAACTCCTGCTCGAGCGGGGAAAGTGGCGCTCGAGCGGGAAATTCGTGCTCCCAGTACTTTGCACTGTTTTGAAGTCCGCTGAGCGGAAGAATTGACGCTCGAGCGGGAACTTGTTTCTTATGCTCGAGCGGGTGTCGAGCGCCCATCGAGCGTGATTTTCGAGCATCCAGTACTTTGCCATGTTTTGCAGTCCGCTCGAGCGTGGGAAGTAACGCTCGAGCGGAAACCTTTGTCTGCATGTCCGCTCGAGCGGGAAACCTACGCTCGAGCGGACCTCTGTTTTCTGAAAATTCTGAAAATGCTTTTAAAGTGCATCTTTGCATCCTCATTCCATCCTAGGCATTCTTAGGCCTAGTTTAAGGCATCTTAATGAGGATATAGATGTAGAAACACCGAGGCAATTAGGGATTAAGTTATTATCTTTCCCAACTGTGTAGCTTAGTGTGTGTTCGTTCTGTAAACTGTGTAGGGTTGGCGACTAGAAACGCGCTCTAGCTTTACTGTAGCCCAGAACTCTGTGAGTAACAATTGTGTAAAGATATGTTCAACTGAGAATGTTTCCTGACTGTTTAACTGAACTGTTTTCTGAACTGATACTGTTAATTGAATGAATGTATGTCCTATATTCTAAACTGTATTGTGGCATCCTTAGCAACTACTGTTTACTGTTACTGTTACAGAGATCTCTGTCGGTTCCCTTGTTGGAACCACTACTGTTTACTGATTGATGGCCATCATTGACTGTTCGGTCTTTTAAGACCTACTGTGTACTGTACTGTTATGCTAATGGATATACCACATATGACTGTACTGACTGAATGGCTGAAATACTGGTTTAATGAACTGTTTTCATTACTGTAAGGACATTCATTCTAAACCTCTTTACGCATTATGTTATTCACTGGGCTTTAGCTCACTGTTTATATATATATATATGTAGGTGTTCAGGCACCAGACCGGAGCTACGAGCGTGGGGTAGACTCCCCTTTTTGTCAAGCCAACCACTGTGCCTTACTACGAGGTTCCAAGCCTGCCAAGCTATGGCTTAGGGGTGTTTTTACTTCCCCCGTCTGTCTCTGTATCTATTTAGCATAACTGTATAGACTGAATGTTTTTGTACTGTACTGTTTAATAGGGATTAGGTCCTGAACTGAATGATCGTATATATGTACATACCGTTTTGTCACTGACTGCATATATGTATGAAAAGTCTTTTTGCATACAGACTGCCACAGCTCGTTGGACATTGTTTATTTACTGTTTTGGCTTCCGCCATGCCCCTGTACTCTGTTTTACTATATTACTGTTAAGAAGGCCTTCGGTAATCTCGTATTACTGGCCGGTTACGGTGCTAAACCCATAGGGGCGGGTTTGGGTCGTGACAAAGTCCCATCCCCACCACCTCCACACACACGTGGGGGTTGGGGATTGGGAGATCAGAACAAAAAAAAAAAGAAAAAAGAAAAGTTAGCCAATCAAATGCAAAGGGGGTGAAGGGGGTGACCCCCAAAGGGGGTCTCAACCTTTATTGTTTATATCTGAAGCGATAGTGCTAGATAACATTTTCTCAGCAATTAGGAGCTTAGTAATAAGGAATTATTACCGATCCCAACTGTGATCCATACTTGGGTTTTACTTACTACTCTACTGAGCTTTCTAAAATAATTTCCTTTATCAAAAAAGGAATGAAAAAAAAGGAGGCTATCTTACTCCACCTTAACAGCTTGATGTAACCCATTTAAATTTCCAATGGTCTTTGGCAACAATATTTGGAATAGACCAAAGACGAAAACCAGCTCATGGAAGAGTAGGGGCAAGACATCATGGAAAATTGTTAAAAATGAACCTCAACAAGAAGTTAAATGTGGGTGCTTTGATGACCATAAACTGTGGGCGTTATTATTTCATTTAATTTTATTTTCTGACTAGCAACAAAAGTAGTTTAATTGATGAATAAAAGGAAAAATAGAAAGAGGACAGATGTCCTCTTAAAGAAAAAACAGCCATTACATCAATAATCATTTGTAGATTGTTGCACAAATAATCATTTTCTGTTAATTCATTTTTTTTTTCTTTTTCCCAAGCACATGGTATTTTAATCTTCACTATTCCAATATTAATATAAAGAAGAATAGAGCTCCTGCTTGTGTTGGTGCCATAGTCCAAAGGATCACCAAATATGTCCACAATGAAAGCTGAAGGGGGAAAAATAAATAAAAAACAATCACGAAATGCAGAAAGAAATTTGAACTTACTGACAACAGTCATTGTAGCACTTTTCGGCTTGCCTCAAGTCATTAGCATAAAGGTACACAATGATTGCACTAAGATATACCTACATCCAAAAAGGTAGGTTAAGAATATTTCCTGAAACCAATCATGCTGGGTGACAGGAAGGCAACGAAGGAATTCAGCTTTCATCACATGCATGCTAGTTATGCAAAACTTAGACAAGCAGGACCAAAATCCTTTCATAACTTGGGAAATCATGTCATTATTACACACATTACAAAAATAAATAAATAAATCAGTTAAATGCTCTCCTTTAAGCTGACATGACAAAACCATTTCCAACTTAACCAACTTGCATTTGTGTTGGCAACCACACAATTAGGACTTTGAAAGGACCAAAAGATACAAGTGCTAGTGTCCAACATAAATATGAGAAGCCTGGAATGATGACACTCAAGTATTTGATTAATATAAACAAAAACTATAAACATAAACATTAACAAATTCTCAAGTCTCGACAACCCCTCCTACATACCTTTACCTTTTCTAATTTTTCCTTTATCAACCTTAATCCCCATATTGTAGTTCCTTTTCCCACTCTCTACCAATGTTACCAAAGACACGGCCATGCTATGACGAATTTGTTTTACCTGGTTCACCCCTTCCTCGTCAATGGTAAAGAAAATAGATTGTCGTAATGCCCTCAACCATTTCTCATTTTCATTAGTTCTCCCCTCAAAATAGCTCATTCGTTATACTCGAGGTTATCACATGTTCCAGAAAAAGTCATTAGGTTACCAGGTTAAATGGTTTCGTTACTCTCTATTTGGATAATTGGGTTTAGCCTCTCCCCATTTCGTTCTGTTCCCTCATTAATCAACAGAATCCTATGATCAGCAGAAAAAGCAATCCCAGAATTTGAAAAAGACTCAGCCACCATGAGCATTCCTAGGACTGCTTTTGACCTAAGCAAAGTATAATTCAATGTGCTATTTGGATAACCAAGCGTCAACCCTCCACTCGAGTGTACTCAAATAATACTCATCCTATAGCTGACACTTGGTTCTCCAAATACCACATTGACCTATACTTTGCCAAGGTAAAAAGCTGACCTAGGAATCTCCATGGGGTTGATGCAAGACTAAGGCATGTGGTGTGCTTTGTGCCCTTAGTTGCACTACTATAGATGGGCTGAAAGAAGTTCAAGTATATTGCTGTGAGTGGAGATGGAAGTGCTCGGATGGAGAGTTCATTTGATCAATGGAGAGAATCTGAGAACAACTAGAAAGCTCCTTGGAGGTTGCCTTTAAATGCCTTAAAAAGGCTAGACCAATTGATAGGCATACCTTTGTACCCACATTATGCCCCATACACCCATGTACCCAAATTTTATGGGTGGATGAAGATGATGGTGGGTAGATGAAACCTTTTGGGAAGTATAGTGGCCATTGAGATAGCACTATTAGGTCACCAAAGGTTGGCTAGGTGGGAGCTAAGACAGGCCTAGAAGGGAGGGAGAAAGCGAGAGAGCATAATAAAGATCTAAGATGATGAACCAGGGTTTCCAAACTAATAGAATGCTAGCTTAGAGATGAAGATGGAGGAAGCTTACAATATATAGAGGGGTCAAAAAACCATGGAAGTTAGTCATCTGGGCATGCGGAGGGCACATGTCTGAGTTGATCCAAGACAACCTTTGGCTGGTGTAGCACTGTGTTAATAAAGCAACCTTAACATGTAAGGGTGCCGATATCCTCTGAGACACTTAGACACTTAAGAGGTCTCATAAATTTACATGTTATTAGCTTATTATGGTTTCATTACATATAGTTATAGACAATCATATGTCATTTTGATCAATATCCCCCTCCCCCAAATTTTTTTTGGCAAGTGACGATTCCTTCTCGTAGATCTTGCCATTACCTCTAACCTAATTGATTCACTAAATTTAGTCTAACTTTTCACTCAAAACATACATTAATCCTAATATATAAAAGGGAGCACACTTCTTGGTGATCCCTTGTTTTTGAAGCTGTGTCAAAGTTTTTATTTGCAAGAGAGTCCAAGAAATAACAATTAATTGACTATTCTATGTCAATCCCAAAAAAAATATTTTTTGTTTGAAAGAATTTCCATGCATTTTTTAACTTACTTCAAAGTATTGCTCCTTTATCATCAACTTTCCAATTGTTCTTAATCTTTCATTGACTTGAGTTTCATTCACTATGGGGGGAGGACCTAATGAAAACTTTTTACACCAGTGTTTCTAACCACAGTGGTAAAGACAAATATACAATTAAGGTGGTGTGGAGTTTTGGGTTAAATTCTTACTGTTGGCTAGAGAGAGATAGAGACCCAATCAGCCAGAAGGTTGCGACTAAGAACATAGAAACTATCAAAGCCTACATCTAGCAAAAATGACAAAAAGAATATCATAGTTGATGCAGGTGAGGTGTTTTAGATAGATATGACACAAAGAAATAGAAGAAAAAAGAAAAATTCCAAATAACAGAGAAACATGATGAAAAAGAAGAAGGTGCAAGATCAAAGCAAACAGATCAAAAAGTTTAGACACCTTGCATAGGCTATGGGTAACATTGCACTTATCGGCTGCTAAACCCCATCTCAACAGAACGTTGCAGCATCTGCATATGTATGGGCGATAAACCAATAAATTACATTAACCAAAAGTTCTCTTTAAGCATATAAGAATCAGAATGCTAATAGATTAGAACCGATTTACAAATATATAAAAACACCAAAATGTATGTTAGCAAGAAATGAACATTCCATAGTGCTGCCCATGGATGTTTCCAGAAGTGAGATGACCAGGTTGGGTGTCACATTATGTATCAAAAAGAAAGACTAACATGTACATGCAAAACTCAAGCCAATACTTGGACACTAGGCATACACAACCGTTCTAAAGTGTTGGCAACACTACAAGCTCAAGTCAAGAAGATAAGAATTTACCTAATTTGCTGCAGTATACATGTAAGATCAATTAGAAAACATTTTTCTCCAAAAAACAATGTCCATCTCCACCACGTCACTAGTCCTACCACCTCTTCAGATCTGGTGGTGAAAATGTTATCAATGATAATAACATTTATCAATATTTACCAGACTACTTAATGAAAGCATTCTGTAAAGGCTCACACATGTGAATCCTTTATCTAACACGTAAAGTACATATCAGGACTCAAACCCGCCCCTATGGGTTTAGCGTCCTGACCGGCTAGTAATCATAGGTCTCCATTGGAACAAATCAAATTGATATAAATTATGCAGCTTAGCAGAAGCAAATTAAATAGAGAAAAGGTCCATTGATCTATGCATAAATGAAGAGTTCACATTAGCACTGTACATCCATTCCAAAGGTAAGTGCATATATTTATATACAAAAAGTTTTCAAAAAAAGAAGTTCAGCCACAATCCAAACTTGTCAACATGTACAAATTAAAACCCCTATTACCAAAATTTAACCAAGGTTCAAAACATAAAGGGGGTTTAGACTTTGCTTGGCTCTTTGCGAGACCAAGTTGGCCCCCTTCACGGGTGCTCCACAAAAGGCTGACCACGGGGTGACACCGAGGCGATCTCTATCCTTGATGTTCAACTTGCTCACCTACATATATATACATAAATAGTGAGCTAATGCCCAATGAGCAATAACAGAATAAAGAGGTTATATGAATGAAGTTCTACATCAGTACGAATATCAATTAGATTAGTTATCATGTCAATCCTTTGCGATAAACAAAACCATTGATCGATAGCATATTCTACACAATTCCGATTTCAATTCAATTCTCAATGACCCGTGTTATCCCAATAACAATTCTCATTCAATGACAAATTACATGGTACATCCAATAGAGTAACAATGTATCAATAGCAATGGGACCACAATGGTCAATTAATATATCATATTCAATTATCCAATGGGCCATGGTATTGTTTCCCCTGGGTGAGGGCCAATGGGCCATGGTATTATATTCCCCAGGCAAGGGCCTATTGAACAATGGGCCATGGCATTAATTTCCCCAGGTAAGGGCCTATTTAACAATGGGCCATGGTATTATTTTCCCCCAGGCAAGGGCCTCACTAAAGGATGCCATGAGTTTACTTTCAAAAATGAACTTCATTCATTAGTAACAAATAGTACTTCAGTAAACTAATCAATCAATTATATATTGATTTCGATAACAATAACATTTTTGAAAATAAATATTACTTGAACATATCTTTATAAAGTTATTACTCTCAGTGGTTTATGTTGTCACTAAGCCTCGAACGTCCACCTAAACAAAACACATAACAAAGGCACAATTGAAACACCACTTTATTTTAATTCAATTATTCTCATGTGTTTCTAACTCATTCTATGATTATATGAGTCCAAATGGTGCCTAAGAATACTTAGAGTGGAATGAGGATGCAAATATGCACTTAAAAGAATTGGTAAAATTTTGCTGAAAATAGGGTCTCCGCTCGAGCGTAACTTCCTTCGCTCGAGTGGGGGTTCACAAACAAAGGTGGTCACTCAAGCGTAACTTCTGTCACTCGAGTGGTCTGTAAAAGTACTAGTTACATGAAATTCCCGCTCGACGGTCGCTCGAGCGGAAGATTGAGAAAAAAGGTCCTTGCTCCAGCGCCACTTTGGTCGCTCGAGCAGCCTGTAAAATTTTATTAAACTTCTTGGAGCTCGATCTTCACGCTCGAGTGGACAACACGAATTCTGGAATTTCCAGAATTGTGTTTGAGCTTCAAGGTTGATATTCAAAGCCTCAAAACTTGTGTTTTTGGTACAAAAATATGGAAAATCATTATATAACATGAAAATACTTCCAATTTGAAACCATTTGTTCGAGATCATGCTTCAATTGTCTAAGTTCAAGCTTAAATTTTCAAGTTGAAACCATGCATGTTATGGATTAAGCCTCCTTCATGTTAAAACACCACTAAGTGATATGAAATGTGTGAATTCATGGATGCTCTTCAAGCTCATGCCTTCTAAGCTTCATGCATGTATGAATTTCAAGAAATCTTAGCTCAAAAATGAAAGATCAAGCATGCATGTGCATAATTCAACTCAAATTCATCATATCCATGGTAATTCATGCTCAACTTATTCAAATTCAAACAAATGATCCCATAACTCTATGAACTTAGTTTCTACATGACTCGATTCCAAGAATTTGGCTTGAGTTTCATACCTAATGTATGAATTCGAGTGTTGGACTAGCTCAATTCGCCAAAACTCTAGCAATTCACTTCAATCTCCTCTTTCTCTCTCTAAATGTTGAACTCTCCTCCCTTCTCTCTCGATTCTCAACCAAGTGTGTGTATATGAGCTTATAAGCTTATTTAGAGCTATTTATATGGTGCGATTAAGTTAGCCTAATCACATGTGATTAAGGTAAACTAATTAGGCTTAATTCTAATTAATTCAATCAATTTATTCTAATTATTTTGATCCAAATCAATTTTCAATTAAAGTTACCATAAAATTCTAAATATTCTAATTAGCCTATTGGGCTAGTCAATTTTAGTTTTTGAAGTCATCTAAGCTCTCAATTTCTGTATCTAAGTTGTCAGTTAGAACAGATATTCCATGTAATGACAGATAATCACCAAATTAAGCATGTAATTGCATAAATAACACACAATCATGCAATTAGACTTAGTAAAATATCATTATACACTAAGCCACGACGCTGCCTAGCATGCCATGCTTGGGCCTCGGCCAGCATGCCATGCCACGGCCTCGACCCGCATGCCTTGCCACGGCGTTGCCCAGCATGCCATGCCACGACGTTGCTCGGAGTGCCATGCCTTAGCCTTGGCCAGCATGTCATGCCACCGCCACGGCCAGCATACCATACCACTGCCTTGGCCAGTTTGCCATGCCTAAGCCTAAGCCTCAGCCAGCATGCCATGCCACGGCCCTGGCCGGCATGCCATGCCACCGCCGTGCCATGCAAGCTTTGCTATCGCCTTGGACCGCATGCCTTGGCACGGCCTCGGCCCGCATGCCGTGGCACTGCCCTGGCCCGCATGCCCTGCCACAGCGTTGCCCAGCATGCCCTGCCACGGCCGAGGCATGCCACGCCACGGCCTTGGCTAGCATGCCATGCCACCGCCTTGCCACGCATGCCTTGCCACAGCGTTGCCCAGCATGCCAATGCCGGCATGCCAAGCCACGGCCTTGGCTGGCATGCCATGCCACGGCGTTGCCTTGCATGCCATGCCACGGCGTTGCCCAGCATGCCAAGGCTGGCATGCCATGGCACGGCCCCGGCCCGCATGCCATGGCACGGCGTTGCCCAGTATGCCCTACCACGGCCGAGGCATGCCACGCCACGGTGTTGCCCGGCATGCCATAGCACGGCCCTGGCCGGCATGCCATGCCACCACCTTGGCTAGCATGCGATGCCACCGCCTCGCCACGCGAGCCTTGCCATCGTTTTGGCCAGCATGCCTTGCCATAGCGTTGCCCAGCATGCCAAGCCACGGCCTTGGCTGGCATGCCATGCCACAGCGTGGCCCTGCATGCCATGCCACGACGTTGCCCAGCATGCCAAGGCCGGTATGCCACGGCACGGCCTGGGCTAGCATGCCATGCCACGGCCTGGGCCGGCATGCCATGCCACGGCCTCGGCCGGCATGCCTTGCCAGCGCGTTGCCCAGCATGCCATGCCACTATGTTGCCCAGCATGCCATGCCACAGCGTTGCCCAGCATGCCAAGCCGCGGCCTTGGCTGGCATGCCATGCCGCAGCGTTGCCCAGCCACGGCCTTGGCCGGCATGCCGTGCCACAGTGATGCCCGACATGTCCTGGCCAGCATGCCACGACACCATCTTGGCCAGCATGCCATGCCATGCTATGGCACCGCCTTGGCCAGCACACCGTGCCACAGCGTTGCCCAGCATACGTTGCCACGACATTGCCAAGCATGCCAAGGCCGGCATGCCATGCCATAGCGTTGCCCTGCATGCCATGGCCGGCAAGCCATGACACGGCGTTGCCTAGCATGCCAAGGCCGGCATGCCATGGCACGACATTGGCCTACATGCCCCGGCACTGCCTTGGTCAGCATGCCATGGCACTGCCTTGGCCGGCATGCCCGGCCACAGCGTTGCCCATCAAGCCCTGCCATGGCCGAGGCATGCCACGTCGCGGCGTTGCCCGGCATGCCATGGCACGGCCTTGGCCAGCATGCCTTGCCACCGCCTTGCCACGGATGCCTTGCCATCGCCTTGGCCAGCATGCCTTGCCACAGTGTTGCGCAGCATGCCAAGGCCACAGCGTGGCCCTGCATGCCATGGCCGGCATGCCATGCCATGGTGTTGCCCAGCATGCCACGGCACGGCCTTGGCCCGCATGCCTTGGCACGGCCTTGGCCGGCATGCCATGCCATTGCACCGCCTTTGCCAGCATGCCATACCTCAGTGTTGCCCAGCATGCCTCGACGGCCATGCCGTGCCACGGCCTTGCCATCACCTTGGCCAGCATGCCTTGCCTCAACGTTGCCCAGCGTGCCTTACCACGGTGTTGCCCACCCTGCCATGCCACAACGTTGCACAACATTCCAAGGTTGGCATGCCGTGCCGCAGGGTTGGGCACGGCAGCGTTGCCCAGCATGCCGTGCCATGGCCTTGGACGGCATGCCCTGGCCAACATGCCATGGCACCGTCTTGGCCAGCATACCATGCCATGGCACCGCCTTGTCCAGCACGCCATGCCAGAGCATTGTCCAGCATGCCTTGCTGCGGCGATGGCCAGCATGCCAAGGCCGGCATGCCAAGCCACGGCGTTGCCCTGCATGCCATGGCCGACATGCCATGCCATAGCCTTGGCCCTGGCACGTCCTTGGCCATCATGCCGTGGCACCGCCTTGGCCGGGATGCCACCCCACAATGTTGCCCAGCAGGGTGAGGCCGGCATGCCTTGCCATGGCCTCGGCCGGCATGCCATCCCAAGGCGTTGCCCAGCATGCCACGGCCTTGCCATGCAAGCCTTGCCATCGCCTTGGCCGGTGTGCCTTGCCACAGCGTTGCCCAGCATGCCAGGGGTGGCATGCCAAGCCACGGCCTTGGCCGACATGCCATGCCACAGCGTAGCCCGGCATGCATGCCATGTCGTAGCCTTGGCCGGCATGTCATGCCACAGCGTTGCCCGGCAGCATGCCATGTCGTGGCCTTGGCAAGCATGCTATTCCATGCCGTGGCCTTTGCAAGCATGCCATGCCAATGCCTTGGCCGGCATGCCATGCCATGACCTTGGCCAGCATGCCATTCCACCGACTTGCCCCGCATGCTATACCATGGCATAGGCTGGCTTGCCTCGCCACGGCCTTGGCCAGCAGCATGCCGTGCCACGGCCTTGGCCAGCATGCCGTGCCAATGCCCCGGCCGGCATGCCATGCCAAGGCCTTGCCCAGTAGCACGCCGTGCCATGGCCTTGGCCAGCAGCATGCCCTGTCATGGCCTTTGAGCATGCCATGCCATGCCGTGGCCTTCGCAAGCATGCCACGCAAATGCCTTGGCTGGCATGCCATGCCAATGCCTTGGGCTAGCATGCCATGCCAAGGCTAAGACCAAGGTAGCATGTAAGGCCGCGGGCAAGGCGAAGTCCCTGTGTAAGTCTATGGCCAAGGCGAAGGCCACGGGCAAAGGCCAAGGCCAAGGCCATGGCATGCCACCGCCTTGATCGCTCTTTTTGAACATGATTCTTTTATATTCTTACCCAAACCATGCCACACAATTAAAAATGCACTACAATTAATTTTAAATGTCATTCCCTAATTTTTTGCAATTTTTCTTAAGTTTTTCAAATTTTTTAAGCCTTTATTTTGCCAAAAAAATCAAAATAAAATAAAATAAAATTAAAAAAATAATATAATAATTCTATAATTACTAGTGCCTCATCCTTTAATTATTGGAATATGTCCATAATTTTTTGACTATTTTTAGTAATTTTTCTTATTTTTTAAGTATTAAAATTGAAATAAATTAAAATAAAATATTCCGGTGGCCAAATATTTTTTTTCAATTTTTTTTATGGTGTATTAAATTATTTCCTACAACTTTCATGTTGAAAGTTTTGGCAAAAAACCATTACTTTTTAAAAAAAACCCGATTATGACTCTTCGAGCATGGGTGATGTTTCCTCCTGCTAGACTGAAAACGGCTTAACAAGCTACTATAAGGAGGGGCACCTCCCTTGTAAGGCAAGGCCATGCCAGGTATGCCCCAAGGCCCTGTGGCCCTGGGCGGCATGGACAGCGGCTCGACCGCGGCCTGAGCCGCAACCTTGGGCGGCTTGCACCGCGGCTCGACCGCGGGGCGGCCTGGCATGCGTGCGGCGTGGGCAGCATGGCACGACATGCGTGCGGCGTGGGTGGCCTGGCATGCGCGCGGCCTGGGCAGCATGGCATGGCATGCACGCGGCGTGGGCGGCCTGGCATGCGTGTAGCATGGGCAGCCTGGCACGGCATGCGTGCAGCCTGGGTAGCCTGGCATGCGCGGCCTCGGCAGCATGGCATGGCATGCGCGCGGTGTGGGTGGCCTGGCATGCGCGTGGTGTGGCCTGGGCAGCCTGGCCAGGCATGTCCACGGCGTGGGCAGCGTGGCCTGTGCGCATACCGCGCGCACGGTCTTTTGACCGTGGTGCGCGTGTTGCGTGCATGTTCGCGCATGCCTTAGCACGCCATCACACGCAATGCACGTCTAATGATAAGAACCGCAACCAAGGCCACGTGGCCACAACCAAGGCCGCGTGGCCAAGGCCAGCAGCATGCCATGCCAAGGCCAAGGCCAGCAGCATGCCATGCCACAGCCAAGGCAGCCTAGCCAAAGCCAAGGCCAACAGCATGCCAAGGCCAAGGCCAGAAGCATGCCATGCCAATGCCAAGGCCAAGGCCAGCAGCATGTCATGCCAAGGCCAAGCCAGCAGCATGCCATGCCACAGCCAAGGCCAGCAGCATGCCTGGCCAAGGCCAAGGCCAGCAGTATGCCATGCCAAGGCCAAGGCCAAGGCAGCCCAGCCAAAGCCCGCAGCATGCCATGCAAAGGCCAAGGCCAGCGGCATGCCATGCCAAGGCCAAGGCCAGCAGCATGCCATGCCAAGGCCAAGGCCAAGGCAGCCCAGCCAAAGCCAGCAGCATGCCACGCCAAGGCCAACACCAAGGCCAGCAACATGCCATGCCAAGGACAAGGCCAGCAACATGCCATGCCAAGGCCAAGGCAGCCCAGCCAAAGTCAGCAGCATGCCATGCCATGCCATGCCAAGGCCAAGGCCAAGGCCAGTAGCATGCCATGCCAAGGCTAAGGCCAAGGCAGCCCAGCCAAAGCCAACAGCATGCCATGCGAAGGCCAAGACCAGCAGCATGCCATGCCAAGGTGTGACGGGCCGACTCCTTTAGAGGCACAGCGGATCAATTTTTTCCCGTGTAGCGCTCAAACTCCACCAAGTTTAAGCCTGCCATAGCTCATTAAGAAATCGAGTATTGATGGTCTCACCCGTTTGAACATTAGGGCCCAATGCTTTGTCAAGCAAAATAACTTCACAAGGAAGCTCCGTCTTCACCCAGATGCCACGAGTAAACATAACGCCTCAAGTGCACCAAGCACGGCATAAGTCGCTTCATAGCTCCAAGCTTACCTCAAGCAAGGTGCTCGGCCAACTTAGGTTTATGTCACCAAGGTGCCTAGCCACACAACAATGTGTTAGCGAAGGCCCTCGACTTAGCCGACAAGCCAACGTAGCATGTTGGGTCTTTAATAGCATCTTGAAGTGTCGTAGGGTCAAGGATGCCTCAGTAGATGCATATTGGATGGCCACTTGGTCATGCGAGGCCCAAAAGCCACCGAGGGTCAATCTCTTGCCCACGGCGTAATCCTCTTGCCAACACGTGTGCTAGATTCCGCCTAAGGCCATTGCGCACCTTAGCGTTGCACCAACGAGTAGCATGAGTAAGGTGATGTCTCAATCCGTAGCTTGCTTGAAGCATAATGTAGTCCCTCAATAGACTTGGTCAATACATAGCTTGATGCCTTCATTCGATAGCCCACATATGCGGTGTCGCCTTCCAACCGCTTAGCTTAAGCCACGGGATCCCCTCGTGCAAGGTTGAACCCAAACCAAGCACTTGAGTTGGCACACGAGGCCTCTAGTGGTGCCTCGATAGCCCATTCGGTTCAAAATGAGTCCCAAGGATGCCATATTGCGTGGCATAATGGAAACAACGTAGTGGACCTCCCCCTCGGGAGGACACGCGTAGTGCTTACATTATTGCACCGTCCACGGGGATCCCAAACCCACGTGGAGACTCTAGACACCCCTCTGGATGCCTAAAGCCCACCCTTGAGTTACTCAAAGGTTGCTCACTTGAAGCCCTATTTGGGTGGGGATATAGATGTAGAACAACCCGAAACTCCTTTGTTTGAATGCCGAAACAATGCGCTAAAATTCTGCACTGTTGGCTGCCACTGCTGGCTGCTGCTGCTGTATTTTGCTGCTGCTGGCAGCGCTGGTTGGCTATTGGCATGGGCTGCGGCTTTGCCATTTGCTGGCTATTAGTGGCCTACATGCCTTGGGCTACTTGGGGCCAAAGTTAGGTCATGTTGGGGTACTTTCAACGGCCACTCTTGAGCACTCAAATAGC
This sequence comes from Camellia japonica, assembly GCA_030407325.1. NCBI lineage: Eukaryota > Viridiplantae > Streptophyta > Magnoliopsida > Ericales > Theaceae > Camellia > Camellia japonica. The sequence goes on from JAPPVO010000036.1 coordinate 178,558,313, forward strand.
CACACCACCGCGAGCAAAACGTCACGGAGTTAGCCTTTCAAGGCAACCCGTGACACTCTCCTCCACTCCAACCATCAACGTCCTCGTTGATGTAGCACAAAACTGATGCTGTAGTGCGTGTACCGGCTCCTCTGATGAGTCTAATACCTCTGTGTTGATGGCCTACCTTCAACGTCCAACTCTTTTAGCCAAGCTCTCCTCATTGTTCTCTACTCGAATCCAGCTGAAATGCACTCCACTTGTTGCACCTCTGCTGTCAACTTTTCTCAAATGCCCTCTCTGAAAATGGCCTCTACCAAAGCTCCTCTGAGCGTCTCTAAACTCTGCCCTTTGCCAATACTCTTGAAATGCCAAGCCCTCTTCTCAAATGGCCTCTCTGCCAATGCTCCTCTGAGCAACTCAAGCTCCTATGAGCTAACTCAAGCTTCTCTGAGTTGACTCCTCTGGACGATGTTCCTCTAATGATTCCTCATGCTCCCAATGCTCTGCTGAGCTAACTCGCAGTGGGTCGTCGCATCGCAACTTCCTCCTCCACTCGAGTTGTCGACGCCCTCATCGACTCAATGCAAATCAACAGTTGCTACTCAAAATGATTAAACAATGCCCTCTCTGGCAAGCACGAAGCCCTTTAGCTGATATCTTCAATAAACTCCAGTATCTCTATACTATGCCCTCTGGCGAAACAAAAGCCCTCTGGCTGCTGCTCATTAGCAAGCTCATGTCTTTGAAGTCTTCTGGCTGATGCCCTCTGGCAAACTCAATCTCTGAAGCCCACTTGGCTGTTGCTCTTTGGCAAACTCAAACTTTAAAACACTTTAATTGAAGCCCTCTGGCAAATTGTAGACCTCTGTCTAATGCATTCATTGCAGACTCAAATTTTCTCATGCTCTCTAGCAAAATGAAGCCCTCTGGCTTAACTCAAACTCATGCCTTCTAGCAATGGGTAGCCTTCTGGCTGGATATTTACTTATAACCCAAAACTTCAATGCTCTTGTAGAAGTGTAGCCCTCAGGCTGAATTAAAGCCCACTGGCTTTGCTCAACTCACTTTTTTTAACAAAGTGTAGCCCACTGGCTGAATAAGCTTTTATAACTCAAAGCTTTAATGCTGATTTTAGAAATGTAGCCCTCTGGCTGAAATGAAGCCCACTGGCTTTGCTCAACTCGTGCCTCTGGCAAAGTGTAGCCTACTGGCTGAATCTCATGCTCGTGCCCTCAGGCAAGCCCTCTGTCTGAACTTATATCTTCTGGCTAGAATTTAACTCATGCTGCCCAATACCTCGGCCACTGCCTTCACTCAAGTCAGCTATCTCATCAAGCTCAAAGATTTTGCCTTTCAAAGGCTCACCGCTCCTACCACCCACTAAGCTAGCCATTCCAACAATGATGCTCAAAACGGTACGCTGATCCTGGCACCAAATTATGTCTTGACTTCAAAATCCCGCTACATGGTTGTCCTTCAACAACGGTGATTTCATCCATCACCCCGCTCTCTAGCAAGCATGTACACTCGGTGCCTCTGCACACAGGAGTCAAGATCTCAACTTTTGTCTTGAAAATTTTCCGAACAAACCCTCTAAGAGTCAACAACCATGCGTCTGAAGATGCAAAACCACTGACAAGCACAAGTTGCAAATGCCACCACGAACGGTCGGAACATAGGCCCCCTGAAGCGAACCAGTGATAATGCCATAGCATGTGCACGGTTGCCAACGAAAATCCGTCTCTAAGGCTCAACAGATGAAGATCACAAGCCCACAATCTGATACAAGCATTCCACAAGTCCAAACTATAGTAGAGATCCCCATATAGCCAACAAAGTAACACAATCATGCCAACCCTGCTGGTTAGGAAGCAACCCGTCCACAAATGTAGCATACTCACGCCACAGAGTGCCCACAGTGTAGAAATGCTCACCAAGTCCACAAAGTGAGAGAAACACCAAGTTAGCAAGGAAACACTAGATGCCACAACGCTTCTTAATTCGCACCCTCAAGAACGGTTGCTGCGTTCAAGGCATCGCAGAAAAATAGCACAATAGGCACGGATACCCCAAGACATCACCAATCAGCTCCCACAGTTCAAACATGACCAGAAAACCAACGACGGTCTTGTTTCGAGTCTAGGATGTCATACACATCCCCCATGATGAGTTTCATGCATAACTCCTTCAAACAGCGGCATCGGGGTCCACGGAAGAATGATATCACAAGATAGCTGCATGTCCGCTCCAGATCGAGCTCACCCCAAATGAGTGATCTAGCTCTGATACCAACTGTCACGGGCCGACTCCTTTAGAGGCGCAGCGGATCAATTTTTGCCCGTGTGGTGCTCAAACTCCACCAAGTTTAAGCACGCCATAGCTCATTAACAAATCGAGTGTTGATGGTCTCACCCGTTTGAACATTAGGGCCTAATGCTTTGTCAAGCAAAACAACTTCACAAGGAAGCTCCGTCTTCACCCGGATGCCACGAGTAAGAATAACGCCTCAAGTGCACCAAGCACGGCATAAGTTGCTTCATAGTGCCAAGCTTACCTCAAGCAAGGTGCTCGCCCAACTTAGGTTTATGTCACCAAGGTGCCTAGCCACACAACAATGTGTTAGCGAAGGCCCTCGACTTAGCCGACAAGCCAACGTAGCATGTTGGGTCTTTAATAGCATCTCAAAGTGTCGTAGGGTCAAGCATGCCTCAATAGATGCATATTGGATGGCCACTTGGTCATGCGAAGCCCATAAGCCACCGAGGGTCAATCTCTTGCCCATGGCGTAATCCTCGTGCCAACACTTGTGCTAGATTCCGCCTAAGGCCATTGCGCACCTTAGCGTTGCACCAACGAGTAGCATGAGTAAGGCGACATCTCAATTCGTAGCTTACTTGAAGCATAATGTAGTCCCTTAATAGACTTGGTCAATACATAGCTTGATGCCTTCATTCGATAGCCCACATATGCGGTGTCGCCTTCCAACCGCTTAGTTTAAGCCACGGGATCCCCTCGTGCAGGTTGAACCCAAACCAAGCACTTGAGTTGGCACACGAGGCCTCTAGTGGTGCCTCGATAGCCTATTCGGTTCAAAACGAGTCCCAACGATGCCTTGGGCTACTTGGGGCCAAAGTTAGGCCACGTTGGGATACTTTCAACGGCCACTCTTGAGCACTCAAATGGCCACACCACCGCTAGCAAAATGTCACAGAGTTAGCGTTGCAAGGCAAACCGTGACACAAGGCCAAGGCCAGGGCTAGCAGCATGCCATGCCACGGCCAAGGCCAAGGCCAGCAGCATGCCATGCCAAGACCAAGGTCAAGGCAGCCCAGCCAAAGCCAACAGCATGCCATGCCAAGGCCAAGACCAGCAGCATGCCATGCCAAGGCCAACGCCAGCAGCATGCCATGCCAAGGCCAAGGCCAAGGCAGCCCAGCTAAAGCCAACAGCATGCCATGCCAAGGCCAAGGCCAGCAGCATGCCATGCAAAGGCCAAGGCCAAGGCCAGTAGCATGCCTTGCCAAGGCCAAGGCCAAGGCAGCCCAGCCAAAGCCAGTAGCATGCCATGCTAAGGCCACGGCCAGCAGCATGCCATGCCAAGGCCAAGGCCGGTAGCATGCCATGCTAAGGCCAAGGCCAGCAGCATGCCATGCCAAGGCCAAGGCCAAGGCCAGCAGCATGCCATGCCAAGGCCAAGGCCAAGGCAGCCCAGCCAAAGCCAGCAGCATGCCATGCCAAGGCTAAGGCTAAGGCCAGCAGCACGCCAGGCCAAGGCCAAGGCCAAGGCCAGCAGCATGCCATGCCAAGGCCAAGGCCAGCACAGCCCAGCCAAAGCCAGTAGCATGCCATGCCAAGGCCAAGGCCAAGGCCAAGGCCAGCAGCATGCCCAGCCAAGGCCAAGGCCAAGGCAGCCCTGCCAAAGCCAGCAGCATGCCATGCGAAGCCGAATGCCAGCAGCATGCCACGCCAAGGCCAAGGCCAAGGCCATGGCAGCCCAGCTAAAGCCAGCAGCATGCCATGCCAAGGCCAAGGCCAGCAGCATGCTATGCTAAGGCCAAGACCAAGGTAGCCCAGCCAAAGCTAGCAGCATGCCATGCCAAGGCCAAGGCCTGCAGCATGCCATGCCATGGCCAAGGCCAAGGCCAAGGCCAGCAGCATGCCATGCCAAGGCCAAGACCAGTAGCATGCCATGCTAAGGCCAAGGCCAAGGCAGCCCAGCCAAAGCCAGCAACATGCTGTAACAAGCCCGCGAGGGACCTCATTGCTACAGTTCGGACTCGTTTTGGTTACTGTTCTTAATCTGAACCAAAGAATCCAAATCCGGCAAATCGTTTTGGAAAACAGATTTTGTAAAGAAGTGCCAAACATGGACTGCTTTACCAGATACAGAGTCGCCACCTAAATATTTTTTTTTTATGGGGGAATTTAGGAAACCCTGACTCGATGCCAAGGACCACGTGTCCGTCATCACCAAAGTTGCCTCGGCTCGGGAACTTGGGTACGATTGGGGAAGGTCAGCTATGAGCACCCCCTCTCGCCCGATCAAAGATCGGCCTCTACTAACCGTGATATCTTATTTTGAAAACATTATGCGTTCTTATTCCGGTTGTTAGCCTAGATTTACTACGTGATGCGCACAGCAAACAAGTATAGATCAAATCGCCTAAATTAGAACAAAACATTGCATGTTCGTTTTGAAAATGGTTTGCTACTCGCAAGTAGGCTAAAATGCAGGTTTTGCCACCCTCGAGTGGGCTTTGGAAAAGATGGTTTTGCCACTATCCAGCGGGCTTAAAACTCATAGTTTTAATGTATTATTCCAATTCAGGTAATTCAACCTCCATCCACAGGCATTCAAGCAGTTATATCACATAAGCAACTAGCCTCATGGTAATCATGCTGTTATGGCAACACTCACACGCATGCGGTATGCTAAAGCATAAAAACTTACAGAGTACTCCGAGCCAAAACAGAAGCTAGTTAGTAATCATATGCATGATCCTAGTTCATGTTAAAATGGCTAATGCAACACATGCAAAATGCAACTATAATAGGCTCAGCTATCCTAAAGATGGCATGTGAAATGTTGCAACTAACATGTATTCAACTGGAATTGAAATACAAGTGCAGTTGGTATGATGTACCGAGCCCGGTGCATGTAAGACAAATGTATGGATGCACGCATGCATAGCATAAGGTATGCTAATTCAAATATGCCCTAGTCTAACCATCATAAGCGGACAAATAAAAGGGAAGAAAGACGCGGGATTGGAAGACATACACACACCCACACACACTTATTACACAATTGCCCTCACTCGGAGGGTCTGAATAAATATTACATAACCGAATAAATAATTAGCTACTTAATTAATTATTACAGAATCCCTATTTCATTAATAAATTAAATGTAGAATTAAAATAGCCGCAGCCCTGCCTTCAAAATGTTTGGATGATGCATGCTTGACTCATACTGCCCAGAAACTCGCTGCCATAGCATTGCTACCTCTGTTTTCACTGCCTAGCTCCTCTGAAGGCTGCACAAGTCTCAGGATAGGTTCTATGCACACTGTGGAACACAACCGGCTGGGAGGAATGGCCATCGGCCATGGGAAATTGCCACCGGCCACTGATAAAGCTATCGGCCATTCATTGATTGCAGAAATCAGTTTTGACAGCAACAGAGGGCAAGCAGTGTATGGCATGGAATTTCAAGCAAATGTAAGCATGGCCACACTCCCTATCATGCAATGGACTCAAGGGAGCATGGCCCTCGACTCTCGGGCCATCAATCATGCATTTCGGTGCATGATGGCCTAAGAGGCCAAATTTGCAACTTAATGTAAAAATGCATGCAACAAACAAATGAAAGCCAACATCCTATCATATTGGGGTCAAGGGCATCGGCGACCGAAGATTGAGGCGCGTTACGTCACTTTGAGTACGAACGTTTCTCAATCCTCATGCTTGGTTTGACACCCCAAACCAAGCAAAATGCAACATGAGGCTAATATGCAAAGCATGCCAAATGCGATGTATCCTAAGCATGCAAGCTAAGTTAATATGATATAAACATGCCAAATACACATATGAGTATATGAGATGCAATTAGCTAAACATTATGCAAATATGCAAGTATGATACTATGCAAGCATGAGCCCCAAAGCAATGCAACATGACCATGCAATGATGGGCCTAAAACCACAAAGGGCAGACCTCAGTCCACCCTCCAAACAGTGGCCAAAATGCCCAAAAAGATGGGCCAATGCTTATGCAAACATGCACACCAATAGGTCCAAGACAAGGGGCATTCTACCACAACTACCCCAAGCACTCATGGCATGAACTTTCCAACACAAAATAGAGTTTCAATATGCAAAATGACCCCCCCAAAATCCACCGATATGGCAGCCCCAAAACTTAAACACTTAAGCATGTACAAATGACCCCTTTTCAAGGCACAACAAAACAATTCTTCAAGGCATGAAAGGGATGATACGTGCAGGCATACAAGCACGAATTAGGGACTGAAATGGCATGTGAGATGACCCCAAATCACTTAAATAACCTAACCCAAGCATGCTCATGATTCACATAACCAATGCCAACATGCTAGAATGCTAAGGAGCCATATACAGCATATCAAATATGACCAAACCAGCACCTAATAGACCCCAAGCATGGAAAAATATGACCAAGAACTTCACAAAGTAAAGTCAAAACATGAGAGCATGGTGGTCAAATGTCATGATACATTTCTAGGCAAAATGAAGGAACACAAAGCAAGTACAAAATGCATGCTAAGGGTTAACAAACCAACATGTAACAGAGATATAATACGACCCAAAACACCCAAAAAGCCTCTGAAATGGAGTCATAAACAACTGAGCATGCATGCTACCATATTGAGCCAAAAACATGGATAAATGAGTCACAAAGGGGAGAGGGGTGTCCCTCCCCTATACAAGACCTCAAACCTCCTTCTTCACCACTGAAAATTCATTGGATTTCAGTGGTGAGAAGACCAATACACAAGAATAACCAAAGCTTGCCAAAAGGGCACAAAAAGAGACCAAAAGAGGCCTAAGAGGGGGAGGTCGACCCCCAACACCAAAACAACCTTAATGAAGAATCTTAAACATGAAAATACAAGACTTTTTTTAGTTATACACAAAGCCTAAATCAGCATACAAGACATGTAAAAAACTAGTGCAAGATTAGGGAAACTAAAGTAAGATTGTTACCCTTGAAGAACTCTTGAAGAACAGCAAGATCAACCACCTTCCTCTGGTCAAAACCAGTCCAAAAACTCAAGAACAAACCCTCCGAGCCCTTTAAGGTCGAAGTATGGTGTAATGGTGTGTGTCTTAGTGCAAAACTAAGGCAAAAACACACTTTTTAGGCCTCCAAACACACACAAAGGATGAGAGAGGGAAGATATAGAGAGAGAATGTATATGACATATATGTATATGTATGTCTCTGGTTTTTTTTGTTCAACCCTTGACAATGGAGGAGGAGGGGTCCTTAAATAGACAAGGGAGATGTTTTGAAGCTTCTCCAAGAAGCTAAACTAAAAAGGGGCAAAGGGGCAAGAAGGTCAAGGCTTCTGGAGGAAGCTAGGACAGCTGGCAAGCTTCTTGAGGAAGCTTTGACAAAGGGTCAAGCTTCCTCAAGAAGCTAGACCAAAAGGGTGCAAAAGGTGCATAACAACCACACTATGCATGGGAAAGAGTGTTGGTGCATTCCAGCTGGCACAGCTGGCATGCACCATGCCTGAAGGGTGGCAAAAAGGTGCATACCGGCCAGCAGAAGAGGTCACCGGCCAAACAAAGTGCCGGCCGGCCACATAAAGTGCCGACCGACCATTGGTATCAAGAAACCATGGCCGGTGGCAACAATGAATGGCCGGTGAGGCAAAGGGAAGGCCGGTGGGGTGTGGGGATGGCCAACAAGCCATTCCCTGCCCCTCAAAGCAAAAGCACAAGCATTTGGTGCAAAAACCAAACACAAAACAAACGAGTTGAGAGATCCTGAGGCAAGGCGCGCGACCGAGGCCTCCGGGAACTCAAAACGAACACGAACATGGATGATCACCGAGTGTTCCAACGGTGGCGTCCAAGTCTTGAGGACAGTCAAAAATGGGGTGTCTACACATGCCATGCCAAGGCCAAGGCCAAGGCAGCCCAGCCAAAGCCAGCAGCATGCCATGCCAAGGCCAAGGCCAGCAGCATGCCATGCCAAGGCCAAGGCAGCCCAGCCAAAACCCGCAGCATGCTATGCCAAGGCCAAGGCCAGCAGCGTGCCATGCCAGGGCCAAGGCGAAGGCCAGCAGCATGCCATGCCAAGGCGAAGGCCAAGGCAGCCCAGCCAAGGCTAAGGCCAAGGCCAGCGGCATGCCATGCTAAGGCCAAGGCCGCAGACAAGTCCAAGGCAGCCCAGCCAAGGCCAAGGCCAAGGCCAAGGCCAAGGCTAGCAGCATGCCATGCCAAGGCCAAGGCCTGCAGCATGCTATGCCGCAGCCAAGGCCAAGGCCAAGGCCAGCAGCATGCCATGCCAAGGCCAAGGCCGCAGCCAAGGCCAAGGCAGCCCATCCCAGGCCAAGGCCAAGGCCAGCAGCATGCCATGCCACAACCTTGGCCAGCAACATGGCATGCCAAGGCCTTGGCCAGTGGCATGCCATGCCATGCTACCCGCCAGTCGCTTCCCATGCCAACGCCTTGGCCAGCAGCTTGGCATGCCAACGCCTTGGCCAGCAGCATGCCTTGCCATGGCCTTGTCTAGCAGCACAGCATGCCATAGCTTTGGCCAACAACATAGCATGCCACGGCCTTTGCAAGCATGCCTTATCCCTCGGGTAATTGCCATCAGGTTTGGCTTTGACTTACGTACAAGTTGCCTTGCGAAATTCATGTCCCTCGGGTAATCGCCACTTGGTTGGCTTTGGCGTGCGAAAGAGTTGCATGTGGTCTCCTAGTGGAAGCTTGTTGTGAAAAGTTTGTCCCTTAGAAGTTGCCTGTTGCGTTTGTCATTTGCATTCATGCTAACCGATGCTTGCTCGGCTTCTCTAAATGTTTTCGCACGTTCATGGGGCTTCTCAGTCTTTCGGGGTGTGATTCGTTTTGGGTGGTTGGTGCATAGTGTACATCGTGGCGCATGAGTTGTGTTTGGTTTGTGCGAGCTGGACGGATCCCTGCCTATGCAGCGAACTCCACTGGCACATTCCCGTATGTCCCTCGGGTAATTGCCTCTAGGTTGGCTTTGACTTGCCTACAATTTGCCTTCGCTTCCCTAGTGGAAGGTGCCTTGCGAAAAGCATGTCCCTCAGGTAATAGCCATTCGGTTGGCTTTGACTGACGAACGAGTTGCCTGTGCTTTCAAAGTGGAAACTTGTTGCGAAAATTATGTCCCTTGAAAGTTGCCTGTTGCCTTTTTCCTTTGCAGTCGTGCTAAGAATAGAAGCCAAGGCCAAGGTCGCAGCCAAGGTAGCCATGCCACAGCCTTGGCCAGCAACATGGCATGCGAAAACCTTGGCCTGCAGCATGCCATGCCCTGGCCTTGGCAAGCATGTCATGCCATGGCCTTGGCCAGCAACATGCCATGCCACAGCCTCGGCTAGCAACATGCCATGCCAACGCCTTGGCCAGCTGCATGCCATGCCATGCCACGGCCTTGTCCAGCAGCATGGCATGCCAATGCCTTTGCCTGCAGCATGCCATGCCAACGCCTTGGCCAGTAGCATGCCATGCCACGGCCTTGTCCAGGAGCATGGCATGGCATGCCACGGCCTTGGCCAGCAACATGGAAGCTTACGATGCCATGCCACTACCAGCAGCTTGCGATGCCAACACCTTGGCCAACAGCTTGCCTTGCCACGGCCTTGTCCAGTAACATGGCATGGCCTTGGCCAAGAACATCGCATGCCACAGCCTTGGCCAAGAACATCGCATGCCACGGCCTTGGCAAGCATTCCTTGTCCCTCGGGTAATTGCCATTAGGTTTGGCTTTGACTTACGTACAAGTTGCCCTGCGAAATGCATGTCCCTCGGGTAATAGCCATTTGGTTGGCTTTGACATGCGAACGAGTTGTCGGTGCTTTCCTAGTGGAAGCTTGTTGTGAAAAGTATGTCCCTCAGAAGTTGCCTGTTGCGTTTGTTATTTGCATTTGCGCTAACCGATTCTTGCTCGGCTTCTCTAAGTGTTTTTGCACGTTCGTCGGGTTTCTTAGTCCTTCGGGGTGTGATTCGCATTTTTTAATTATTTATTTACTCATAAAAATTAAAATAAAATAAAAAAATAATTAAAAAAATTACTATAATTACTAGTGGCTCATCCTTTAATTATTGGAATTTTTCTAGAATTTTTTGACTATTTTCAGTAATTTTTATTATTTTTTAAGTATTAAAATAGAAATAAATTAAAATAAAATATTCCGGTGGCCAAATATTTTTTTTCAATTTTTTTTATGGTGTCTTTAATTATTTCCTTCAACTTTTATGTTGAAAATTCTTGCAAAAAAACGTTACTTTTAAAAAAAACCCCATTATGACTCCTCGAGCATAGGTGATGTTTGCTCCTGCCAGATGAAAGAGGGCTTAACAAGCTACTATACGGGAGGGGGGAGGGGGCACCTCCCTTAAGGCTGGCTAGCATGGCCAGGCCACAGGCCATGCCTATGCCTAGGTGGGCACTTGGCACATGCCATCGCTTGGCTTGTGGCATTGAAACTCCATAGCTACGCACGGGATGTGTCGAGTGGCAGCCCGCGGTGGTGGTGGTGGCACGTCGGCCTTGGCCAGCATGCCATGCCACAGCCTTGGCAAGCATGTCATGCCAGGGCCTTGGCCAGCGGCATGCCATGGCAAAACCTTGGCTCGCATGCTATGCCACAGCCTTGGCCAGCAACATGGCATGCCAAAGCCTTGGCTAGCAGCATGCCATGCCCTGGCCTTGGCAAGCATGTCATGCCACGGCCTTGGCCAACAACATGCCATGCCACAGCCTTGGCCAGCAGCATGGCATGCCAAAGCCTTGGCCAGCAGCATGCCACGCCACAGCCTTGGCCAACAACATGGCATGCCAAAGCCTTGGCCAGCAGTATGCCATGCCTAGTCCTTGGCCAGTAGCATGGCATGCCGTGGCCTTGGCCAGCAGCACGCCATGCCTAGTCCTCGGCCAGTAGCAAGCCATGCCACGGCCTTGGCCAGAAGCATGCCTTGCCACGACCTTGTCCCACAGCATGGCATGCCATGCCATGCCACGGCCTTGGCCAGCAGCATGGCCTGCCATGCCACGGCCATGGCCAGCAGCATGCCATGCCAACGCCCTAGCCAGCAGCATGCCTTGCCACGACCTTGTCTAGCAGCATGGCATGCCATGCCACGGCCTTGTCCATCAG